>CAUYQU010022664.1:0-48019 GCA_963574635.1 Cheracebus regulus
TGGCTCCTCTGCCGGGAATCTCCCGGTCTGTGGGCTACAAAAATTCGTCGGAAAGTGCGGCGTCCACTCGTTCTCTGCGCTTTCACTGGGAGCTACATTCCTGAGCTGTTGCTAATCGGCCATCTTGGATCTCTCCCATAAGTTCAGATTTTTAAAAAGCTGCAAAAATAGTACAAAGAATTTCTATATGCCCTTCTCCTAGACCCTCCACATTTAATATTCCTTTTTTTTTTCTTTTTTCAGATGGAGTCTTGCTCTGTTGCCCAGGCTGGAGTGCAGTGGAGTGATCTTGGCTCACTGCAACCTCCACCTCCTGGGTTCAAGCAATTCTCCTATCTCAGCCTCCCCAGTAGCTGGGATTATAGGTTCATGCCACCATATTTGGCTAACTTTTGTATTATTGGTAGAGACAGGGTTCCACCATGTTGGCCAGGCTGGTCTCAAACTTATGACCTCAAGTAATCCACCTGCCTCAGCCTTCCAAAGTGCTGGGATTATAGGCATGAGCCACTGTGTCTGGCCTCCACATTTAATATTTGATACGACAGTACAGTGATCATTTCATTGAACAAAAGTCAGAAAATACAAGTAAGTAAGAGATAATCACTTCAAATACGTTGATTTTTTTTCTGTCTTTAAGACTTTCTTCTTCCTCTTCTTTTTTTTTTTTTTGAAATTGTGTTTCACTCGTGTTGCCCAGGCTAGAGTGCAATAGCACAATCTCAGCTCACTGCAACCTCTGCCTCCCAGGTTCAAGCGATTCTCCTGCCTCAACCTCCTGAGTGGCTGGGATTACAGGCTCCTCCCACCATACCTGGCTAATTTTTGTATTTTAAGTAAAGATAGGGTTTCACCATGTTGGCCAGACTGTTCTCTTCTTCTTTTATTATTTTTTTACACAGGGTCTCGCTCTGTCACCCAGGTGGAGTGTAGTGGTGCAGTCTCGGGTCACTGCAACCCCTGCCTTCCAGGCTCAAGCCATCCTTCCACCTCAGCCTCCCAAGTAGCTGGGACTACAGGCATGTTCCATCAGGCCTAGCTAATTTTTTTTTGTAATTTTAGTAGAGATGGGGTTTCACCGTGTTGTCAGGCTGATCTCTGAACTCCTGGGCTCAAACAATAGGCCTGCCTTGGCCTCCTAAAGTATTAGGATTAAAGGCATGAGCCCCCGAGCCCAATGACATTTTTTTATTAAAAATATATTTACATGAACATTAAATTTTAATTAAAAAATTTTAAATCGGACTCACTTGTGAAAATAGTGCTAAAAATTCCCACAGTAGCCAGATACCTCAAATGTTAACATCTTAGGTTAGCAGAATCTCCTTTAATCTGGAACATTTTCTAAGTCTTGCTTTGTCTTATCCTTTGTTTTTGTTTTTTTTGAGACAGAGTTTTGCTCTTTCACCCAGGCTGGAGTGCAGTGGTGCGATCTCTGCTCACTGCAACCTCTGCCTCCTAGGTTCAAGCGATTCTCCTGCCTCAGCCTCCTGAGTATCTGGGATTATAGGTGCCTACCACCACACTCAGCAAATTCTTGTATTTTTAGTAGAGATGGGGTTTCACCATGTTGACCAGGCTGGTCTCAAACTCCTGACCTCAGGTGATCCACTGTCCTTGGCCTCCCAAAGTGCTGGGATTACAGATGTGAGCCACCGTGCCCAGCCTGCTTTGTCTTTCCTTACCTTGACATTTTAGTAGAATGTCCTAACTTTGGGTTTTTCTTATTTTTCCTCATAATTAAATTTAAACTGTGTATTTTTGGTGAGAATTCATCAGAGTAATAATGTTGGGTTCTTTTTGGACATCATATCTGGAGGAATAGGTTGATTTTTCTCTTTATTGGTGGTGTTAATTTCTCATATGGTCAATGTGGTGTCTGCCAGCTCTCTATTATAAAGTTACTGTTTTTCTGTTAGGAACTAGTAACTATTTTGTGGAGAGATACTTTGATACTATGTAAATATTCTGTTTTTCATCATACATTTTTTTTCCCCCGAGTCGGAGTCTCACTCTCTCACCCAGGCTGGAGTGCACTGACATGATCTCTGCAACTCCTGGCACCTGGGGTCATGCGATTCTCCTGCTTCTGCAGCCAGAGTAGCTGGGATTACAGGTGCTTGCCAGTGCGCCCAGCTAATTTTTATAGTTTTTTTTTTAAAGACGGGGTTTCACCATGTTGGTCAGGCTGGTCTTGAACTCCCGACCTCAGGTGATCCGCCTGCCTTGGCCTCCAAAGTGCTTGGATTACAGGCGTGAGCCACCACACCCGGCCATCTTTATAGTTTTTAGTGGAGACAGGGTTTCACCATCTTGGACAGGCTGGTCTTGAACTCCTGACCTTGTGATCCACCTGCCTCAGCCTCCCAAAGTGCTGCGATTACAGACGTGAGCCACTGCCCCTGGCCTGGTTTTTTGTTTTTGTTTTGAGACAGAGTCTTACTCTGTTGCCCAGGCTGTAGTGCAGTGGCACGATCTTAGCTTACCGAACCTCTGCTTCTCGGGTTCAAGTGATTCTCCTGACTTAGCCTCCTGAGTAGCTGGGATTATAGGTACATACCACCATGCCCAACTAACTTTTGTATTTTTAGTAGAGAGGGGGTTTCACCAGGCTGGTCTCAAACTCCTGACCTCGTGATCCACCTGCCTCAGCCTCCCAAAGTGCTGGGATTACAGGTGTGAGCCACTGCGCCTGGCCTGATTTATTTTTTAAGCATCTATTGATGCTTGTTTCTCATCAGAAAGTTATTACTGTGATATTTATAAACTGGTGATTTTTCTATTTTTTTGCCTATTTGTAAGATGAAGACCCACTTTAAGAAAGAACTTTGCCTTCTCCCCTGTGTTACTCAGTGATTTATGTCACTGTGTGCTCTTGGATCTTCATTTTATTCTATGGGTTATAATCCATTACTATCATTTCTTACGTTGTTCGAACTGCACCATATTTGGCCACTGGGAGCCTCTTCAGGTTGGGCCTGTGTCCCTTTGACATGTCTCCCACGTTTTTTGAGTACTTCCTTACTCTTGTGGCACCTTCAGGTATTCTGGGCTTATCTTGTACTTCCCCTGCCCTAGCTCTGGAATCGACTATTTCTCCTGGGAGACCTGGTTCCTTTTGTTGGAGACGGAATATAGAGACCAACTTCTGGGTGCTAGATGTGCTCTTTTGTATGAGGGTTTCATTGCTTTTGGGCCCTCTCAGCAGGCAGAGCTAGGAATTTTATGTATGCATTAACACGTATACATATATTGATCGGTTTTTATATCTATTTATATACATGCATTAAAACCTATGAATTCATATTGATTCCTCCGTTTCTATTCCAGCCCCGTATGGTTCATGCTAATCTCCCCCTTTCCTTACCTGAAACTCTTTGACAATGAGAAACTTATCTCTTATCCATTATATATTAACTTACTGTAAATCCCAGAATGCATAATTTCAGAAGTTCTAACTCATACTCCTTTGAAAAACAAATCAACTAACTAGAAGTACAATATTTGTGAATATTCTTGTCTTTAAAGTATTCAAAATACTGTTTTTCAAAGTTACTTAGCTTAGTTCTTTTCTTCCCCCACTCAGGTTTCAGTATGGTGACTTGAATCATTTGTAATATAGTTAGCTTCATTTGTTTGTTTGTCTTCCATTTTGGTTCACTCCAAACCCTTGTTGATTTTATTTATTTGCTGCTTTGAGTGGTGAATTATTAACATGGTCCTAAAAATCAGAACTATACAAAAAGCTATACACAGGAGGCTGGGTGCGGTGGCTCACTCCTGTAATCCCAGCACTTTGGGAGGCCAGGGCAGGCAGATCACCTGAGATTGGGAATTCGAGACCAGCCTGACCAACACGGAGAAACCCCATCTCTACTAAAAACACAAAAATTAGCCAGGCGTGGCGATGCATGCCTGTAATCCCAGCTACTTGGGAGGCTGAGACAGGAGAATTGCTTGAACCTGGGAGGCAGAGGTTGCGGTGAGCCAAGATTGCACGATTGCACTCCAGCCTGGGCAACAAGAGTGAAACTCCGTTCAAAAAAAAAAAAAGAAAAAGCTATATGCAGGGCAAGGCAATCTCACTGTCTCTTTTCTACTCTGTGCACAGCCCCTTGTAGAGAATAAATCTCATTATTAAAAATAAAATTCCTTTTGTTTTTTTTTTGTTTTTTTTTTTTTTTTTTGAGATGGAGTCTCGGCTCTGTTCCCCAGGCTGGAGTGCAGTGGTGCGATCTTGGCTCACTGCAACATCTGCCTCCCTGGTTCAAGTGATTCTTGTGCCTCAGCCTCCCGAGTATAGGATTACAATCATGCACTACCACGCCCAGCTAATTTTTATAGACACAGGGGTTTCACCATTTTGGCCAGACTGGTCTTGAACTCTTTACCTCAAGTGATCCATCCACCTCAGCCTCCCAAAGTGCTAGCTAGGATTATAGGCATGAGCCACCATGCCTGCCCTAGTTTCTCATTTATCATTTCTGTGTTTCTTTTTGCACACATGAGCAGATACATATAAATTTTCTTATTTCTTCTTTTTTCTTACACTATAAATTTAATTTTCACTTTGCTTTTTGCACCTGAGAACATATACTAGAAATCACTCCATCCTGGGTTCTTTTTTTCCCCCAAAAGCTATGTTATATTTCAGGTATGAATGTGCCATAGTTAATTGAGCCATTCTTTCATATCTGGGCATTTAGGTTCCCCACCAGTATTTTATTTACACTTACAAAGAAAGTTGCAATGAGTAACCTTTTACATGTATATTTTCATATTGTCAGAAGTGTATTTTCTTTTTTTCTTTAGTCTCCGTAGAGACTGCCAAAAATTGCCAATGTCAACTATATTTCAAGTCGTCATGGCAGGGTATTGGGAAAAGTTTTCAATTAGCAATAATCGTGCCTTAGATAAACCTCATTGGCTATGATACTGCCACTGCACAAAGCTAGAAGTATATTTTCAAGGTAAATGCCTAAAAGTGGGGCCGCTGGTTCACAAGGTGAGTGCAGATGTAGTTTTGTGAGGTTCTGCCAGATTCCTCTCCAGTTATGCCAGTTTACGTTCCCTGCAGTAGTGGAGTGCCCATTTCCCCACAGCCTGGCAAGGAGCATATGTTGTCAAACTTTAATTTTTTTTTTTTTTTTGCCAAATTGATAGTTGAGAAATGATTATCTCAGTACGGTTTTAATTTGCATTTCTGTAATTGTGAGGTTGAACATCTTCTTATGTGTTTAAAGAGCATTTTATAACTTTTGTTAATTGTTTATTCATGTTTCCATTTTTCTATTGAGTTTTTATAAGCATTCTTTATATAAATCGGAATACTAGCCATGTATCTGTGATAAATGGTGCAGATGCTTTCTCCCATTTTGTCAGTTGTGTTTTAAGGTGTTTTTTTTTTTTTTGCCATGCAAAATATTTTCATTTTTTTATTTCTTCAAATTTTTAATTTTATGTAGTCCAATTTATACTGTTTAAAAATTGTCAGGCTGGGCACAGTGGCTCATGCCTGTAATCCCAGCACTTTAGGAGGCTGAGGTGGATGGATTGGTCGGGAGTTCAAGACCAGCTTGGCCAGCATGGTGAAACTCCGTCTTTATTAAAAATACAAAAATTAGCCAGGTGTGGTGGCTTATTTTATTGTTGATTCTCAGGTTTTCTAGGCATACTATCTATCGTTTTGTATAGAAACTTTTATTCTTTAATGCTTTCAATTGATCTCTTCAACTGCATTAGCTAATAACCTCTGGTGAAACTCCGTCTTTATTAAAAATACAAAAATTAGCCAGGTGTGGTGGCGGGCCCCTGTAATCCCAGCTACTCAGGAAGCTAAGGCAGGAGAAGTGCTTGAACCTAGGAGGTGGAGGTTGCAATGAACTGAGATTGTCATTGCATTCCAGCCTGGGCAACAAGAGTGAAACTCCATCTCAAAAAAAAAAAAGAAGTCAGTGAACTTTTGAGTCAGTAATTAGAAAGCAACCTTTTCCCTACCTGGAGTTAAAAGAGGAATTTGCCCATGTTTTCTTCTAGAACTTGTGTGATTTCATGTTTTCATATTTGCATCCAGAGCCATTTGGAGTTTCTCTTCTGTGCATGGCATAAAGTATAGATCTAATTGTATCTTTTTCAAAATGGCTTCCCAGCTATCTCAGAACCAATTACTATAAAGTCTGCCCTTGCCCTAGTGATTTGAAAGTCCTGTTTATCATATCTTAAATTTCTATTTGTATTTTGAGTCTGCTTGTGGATTTTATTTTCTGTTCTGCTGATTCGTCTCTTCATGTGTCTCGACCACACTTTACATAGGCTTCAGAGTATGTTTTACTGTTTGGTATGGTTAGTCTTTGTGGCAGTGTTTTCCTGGCTATTCTTGAAATTTTATTTATTTATTTGAGACAGAGTCTCACTCTGTTCCCCAGGCAACAGAAGTGCAATCTTGGTTCACTGCAACTACTGCCTCCTGGGTTCAAGCGATTTTCCTGTCTCAGACTTCTGGGTAGCGGGGATTATAGACAGGTGCCACCATGCCCAGTTAATTTTTGCTTTTTTTTTTTTGAGACGGAGTCTTGCTTTGTCACCAGTCTGGAGTACAGTGGCGCAATCTCGGCTCACTGCAATCTCCGCCTCCTGGGTTCAAGAGATTTTTCCGCCTCAGCCTCCCGAGTAGCTGGGACCACAGGCATGTGCCACCACGCCAGGCTAATTTTTTTGTCTTTTTGGTAGAGATGGGATTTCACCATGTTGGCCAGGATGGTTGTGAACTCCTAACCTCAGGTGATCTGTCTGCCTCAGCCTCCCAAAGTGCTGGAGTTAGAAGTGTGAGTCACTACATCCAGCCAGGTTTATTTAAATTTTTTTTTCTTCGAAACCACAATCAGAAGAATTATTTTAAATTTGAACTTTAATATCAAGTTATCTATTTCCATAAAAAATTTATTCAAATTTTCAGACCCGGTGCTATGGCTCACACCTATAATCCCAGCACTTTGGGAGGCGATGGATCACTTGAGGAGTTCGAGACCAGCCTAGCCAACATGGTGAAACCCTAACTCTATGGAAAATACAAAATACAAACATTAGCCAGGCATGGTGGTAGGTGTCTGTAATCCCAGCTACCCGGGAGTTCGAGACAGGAAGATCACTTGAACCTGGCAGGCAGAGGTTGCAGTGAGCCAAGATCGTGCCATTGCACTCCAACCTGGGCAGCAGATTGAAACTCTGTCTCAAAACAAACAAAATTAGTCAGATTTTCTTAAATTTGTTAACTTGGGGGAAACTGACATTTTCATTCTGACCAGAAACAGGCAATGTATTTCCATTTGTTTAAGTCTACTTTTGTCTTTCAAGAGTGTTTTAACCTTCCTGTTGTATAGATAGGTTTTATCCATTTACTTTTTAATCTTATTTTATTTATTTATTTTTTGAGACAGGCTTTTGCTCTGTCATCCAGGCTGGAGTGCAGTGGTGCAATCTCAGCCCACTGCAGCCTCCACTTTCCAGGCTCAAGCGATCCTCCTACCTTACCCTCCCAAGTAGATGGGACTACAGGCACATACCACCACATCGAGCTAATTTTTTGTATTTTTTTTTTTTGCAAAGACAGGATTTTGCCATGTTGTCCAGGCTAGTCTCCAACTCCTGGGTTCAAGCAGTCCTCCTGCCTTGGGCTCCCAAAGTACTGGGATTACAAGTGTGAGCCACTGTGCCCAGCCAGTATATTTATTACTAAGTTTATTCCTAAATAATCTTCTCTGTTGCTACTGTACATGAGGTTTTCTCTACCATTATTTTCTGACTGCCTATTGTGTATGTGAAGACTCTTTTTTTTTTGTGTTAATTTTATATCCTGCTACCTTGAATTATGTTATTTCCATTATATTTATTGTTGATTCTCAGGTTTTCTAGGCATACTATCTATCGTTTTGTATAGAAACTTTTATTCTTTAATGCTTTCAATTGATCTCTTCAACTGCATTAGCTAATAACCTCTGGTACAATGCTGTGTAGCAATGGAGTGAGCGAGCTCCTTAGTTCCTGATCCTAGTGGAAAGGTGTGGCACATACTTTTGCTGTTTTACTTTTGCACATGCTGTTGTTCCTACAGCCTGGGGTGATCATGTTCCTTTCTTCTCTACCTTTCAAACTTTTATTTTTTACCCATACTACACAGATGTATCCCTTTCAAAGTTTTATCTGCCTTTCAAGGCCTGGCTCAAATGACACTTCTCCCTTTGGAGCCTTCTAAGTCTAGTCAGAGCATTTTGTTCATCTTATTCATTCCAATTTTTTTTTGAGATGGAATCTCCCTCTGTCACCCAGGCCGGAGTGCAGTGGCGTGATCTCGGCTCATTGCAACTTTTGTCTCTTGAATTCAAGTGATTCTCCTGCCTCAGCCTCCTGAGTAGCTGGGATTACAGGTGTGTGCCACCACACGTGGCTAATTTTTGTATTTTTAGTAGAGAAAGAGTTTCACCATGTTGGTCAGGCTGGTCTCAAACTCCTGACCTCAGCCTCCCAAAGGGCTGGGATTACAGGTGTGAGCCACTACGCCTGGCCCTATTCATTCGTTATTATATCACATGATAATTTGCTCTGTGTGCTCTTATGCCACTAGGCAGAGTAGGAGCTCCCCGAGGATAGGCCTGAATCTTACTCACCTCTGTGTTCCTGGTGCAGAGCCAGGAATTGGCACAGCTTCAACCCTGGCTTGGAATATCCTGAGGTGACTTCACAGAATTTCAAAATGAAATCAATTTTAATTCACTTTATTTTTATTTTTTTGAGATGGAGTCTCACTCTGTCGCCTAGGCTGGAGTGCAATGGCACGATCTCGGCTTACGGCAACCGCCACCTCCCAGGTTCAGGTGATTCTGCTGCCTCAGCCTCCCAAGTAGCTGGGACTACAGGCACAGGCCACCACACCCAGCAATTTTTTGTATTTTTAGTAGAGATGGGGTTTCACCATGTTGGCCAGGCTGATCTTGATCTCTTAACCTCGTGATCCACCCGCTTCGCCTCCCACAGTGCTGGGATTATAGGCTTGAGCCACTGGGTCGGCCAGTTCACTTTATTTTTAAAAAGAAGAATATGCTAGGTGTGCTACTTTAGGAAAGAGGATTTTCAAAATTAAATTATGATGGGTATCACTATATTCCAAACAATGACCAGTGGCTTTTTCCACTGTGGATTTTTTTTTTTTTTTTCATTTCTTTTTGAGACAGAATCTCACTCTGTTGCCCAGGCTGGAGTGCAGGGTTACACTCTTGGCTCACTGAAACCTCTGCCTCCTGGATTCAAGCAATTCTCCTGCATCAGTCTCCCAAGTAGCTGAGATTACAGGCATGTGCCACCATGCCCAGCTAATTTTTGTATTTTTTGGTAGAGATGGGGTTTCACTGTATTGCCCAGGCTGGTCTCAAACTCCTGACCTCAAGTGATCTGCCCACCTTGGCCTTCCAAAGTGCTGGGATTACAGGCATGAGCCACCACACATGGCCACACCCAGCTAATTTTTGCATTTTTAGTAGCGTTGGAGTTTCACCCTGTTGGCCAAGCTGGTCTCAAACTCCTGACCTCAGGTGATCCACCTGCCTGCCTTCCAAAGTGCTGAGATTACAGGCATGAGCCACCATGCCTGGCCTGGTGTGGATTTTTATTAAGTTTAAACCAGAAGTTATACACCGCTCTCAGGGGCATCAAAATAGGGACAATATGTATATTAGTAAAAAAGATTTTATAATTCTCTTCTTACCCAATTCATATTGAATTTGAGATTAATTTTGGTTGCATGGGTGTTCTCAAAGTTCCTCCATTAAAAGATTAGTAGACATGGAGAAGGGCCCCATTATCCAGCCATATGAGACTTAAAGGCTGAAGAAAAGTTGGGGACAAGGGAGGGTAAAAAATAGCATTTAAGCCAGTAGCAGATTCAGGGCAGCTCTCAAAGATTAAAGAAAACCTCAGCTTTCAAGTCTCATGTAGCACCATAAACATTATCAAGAGCTATTTGTATGTGATGATATACACTGAACAGCCACAAGTGCTATATTTAGGTCTTTTCTAGCCTTAGAATCTTGACCTTGGTGAAGACTAGACTCTATTTTTTTTTTTGAGACAGAGTCTTGCTGTGTTGCCAGGTGCCAGGCTAGAGTATAGTGGCGCAATCTCGGCTCACTGCAATCTCTGCCTCCTGGGTTCAAGCAATTCTCCTGCCTCAGCCTGCCAAGTAGCTGGGACTACAGGCGCACACCACCACGCCCAGCTAATTTTTGTATTTTTTAGTAGAGACGGGGTTTCACCATGTTGGCCAGGATGGTCTTGATCTCTTGACCTCGTGATCCACCCGCCTCGGCCTCCCAAAGTGCTGGGATTACAGGCATGAGCCATTGTGCCTGGCCAAGACTAGACTCTTTAGAGGCAATTGAAACCATGCCTCCAATTATGGCTAGATCAGTATATTAGTTTTCCAATAACCCTCTAACAAATTATCACAAATTTAGTGGCTTGAAACAACATGAATTGTCTTACAGTTCTGAAGGTTGGAATTCCTAATTGGGTCTCACTGTGCTAAAATCAAGGTGTCAGCAGAGCTGTGTTCCCTTCAGGAGACTGGGGGAGATTGTTTTCTTGCCCTTTCCAGCTTTTAGAGGCCACTTGCATTCTTTGCCTTGTAGTTCCTTTCCACCTTCAAAATCAGCAACAGCCGGTTTTTTCACACAGCCACACTCTGACCTTAACTCTCCTCCGTCTTCCACTTCTAAGAATCTCTGTGATTATATTGGGCCTACCTGGTTATTCCACTTCAGCAATTGGAAACCTTAATTTCAACTGCTACCTTAATTCCCCTTTGCAGTGTGACATAACATATTCAGAGGTTCATGGGCTTAGTACATGGACCTCTTTGGGAGCCATTATCCTGCCTACCACAGCCAGTATCACAGCTCTCTGAGGTGCAGGTTCAACAGCTGCAAAGCAATTCTTGCAGAGGGCATTTTTGCCTTCTGAGACTTGAAGATGACCCAAGAACAGGGCTCATTCATTTGTTCTTGTGGTACTGTGCAGCTCCAAGTATTTCTTGAGGGCCGTGTCCTGGACCGCCATTTGAGGGATACTACAATGAACAAAATAAACAAGCTTCCTCAACTCGTTTAAAGACTAGGGCAGGTATCAGGTATTGGGGCTAGAGTACAGGTATAACATAGTCACATGACTAAATATATAATTTTTTTAAAGGCTGTGCTTAGTTCAATAAAGGAGAAGTTCAGGGTGCTTGCAGATTTAATGGTATGTAGTACCCTACCTAATTCAGGTCAGAAAGTCTTCCCCTTGAAACTGGTGTTTGAGCTGAGCTGGAAAGGATGAGGGCATGGGGGTGGGGATGGAGCTCAGGGAGGGCTTTAGTGCAAAGGCCCTGGCAGGGGAGGGAGCTTGGGGGCTTGAAAGAGCTGAAGGATGGCCACTGTGGTTGGAAGTCAGAGCCAGAGAGAGACAATGGCACAAGGGGAAGCTAGGGGAAGCGCCAGATCATACTGGAGAGTCCTGGAAGCTGTGCAAGCAGCCAAAGTACCTGGGTATTTAAAATATTTGAATGGCTTTACCAGGAAGGGCTGCCAGAGCTGCATGTTTACCGGATTACTCTAGCTGCTAGTGTTAAGTGAAAAACGGGCGTCAGTGAGGCAATAGTTGCCCAATTGTAGCATCTGAGAGATGGTGATTCCTTAGATGAGAAGTGGAGAGAGGCGGCTGCAATAGTTCATTTAGGAGGCAAAACTAGCAGGACTTGGTGATGGATAGTTATGGGGGTTAAGGAAAAAGGTATCCGGGGAGGACTTAGATTTGGAGAAGTAGATTCAGGGCTTAGTAAGATCATGAATATGTTTTGGATCTGTTAAGGGGGTGCTACCTGCATGTAGTGGGTAAAGACCTGCAGTGCCACCCACCATGTTCCTCCCTGCAGGACAGCTCTACACCAAAGACTCATAGGGCCTCAAATGGCAGCAGCGCTGAGGTTAAGAAACCCAAGTTCAGAGGCTACTTAAAAGAGGGCAAGCTGGCTGAGCTGGCTGAGAGCAGCCAGTAGAGTGTAACATGAGAAAGGTGTGAGAATGAATATCAGGTGGGGAAGATTGAAAATGGGTCTTGACTTTAAGGATGTGGTAAATTCTGGTGACCATAAATTTCTGTGACATGGGGGTCAGTGAGGGAGCAGCTTTTTTTTTTTTTTTTTTTATACAGTCTCCCTCTGTCGCCCAGGCTGGAGTGCAGTGGCGCTATCTTGGCTCACTGCAACCTCTGCCTCCCAGGTTCAAGCAATTCTTATGCCTCAGCCTCCTAAGTAGCTGGGATTTCAGGCGTGCCCCACCATACTGGCTAACTTTCTGTATTTTAGTAGAGACGGGATTTCACCATGTTGGCCAGGCTGGTCTTGAACTCCTGACCTCAGGTGATCCATCTGCCTCGGCCTCCCAAAGTGCTGAGATTACAGGCGTGAGCCACCACTCCCGGCCTAGAGAAGCTTTTAAGTAGAGTTAAAAGAGTAAGATAATAAGGAAATGGAGACAATAAGTGTAGACAACTCTACAGTAGAGAAACCAGTAACTGAAGGGGGAAATGGGATGAGTTAGGCTATTTTTGTGTTTTATTTATTTTCGAGATGGAGTTTCACTCTTGTTGCCAGGCTGGAGTGCAATGGCGCAATCTCGGTTCACTGCAACCTCTGCCTCCCAGGTTCAAGCGATTCTCCTTCCTCAGCCTCCTGAGTAGCTGAGATTACAGGCACCCACCACCACGCCCAGCTAATTTTTTGTATTTTTAGTAGAGATGGGGTTTCACTATGCTAGCCAGGTGGTCTCCAACTCCTGACCTCAGGCAATCCACCTGTCTCAGCCTCCCAAAGTGCTGGGATTACAGGTGTGAGCCACTGCACCCAGCTATTTCTGTATTTTAAAGATAAGACTGGGTCCAGTGGCTCATACCTGTAATTCCAGCACTTTGGGAGGCCAGGGCAGGAGGATTGCTTGAAGCTAGGAGTTTGAGACCAGCCTGGGCTACATAGCAAGACTCCATCTTTAAAAAAAAAAAAAAAAGAGCTGTGCATGGTGGTGCGTGCCTGTAGTTACAGCTACTCTAAAGGCTGAGGTGGGAGGATTGCCCAGGAGTTTGAAGCTGCAGTGAGCCATGATCACACGACTGTACTGCAGCCTGGGCAATAGGGCAAGACCTGATCACAAATAAAAAAGTAAAGTAGAGATGAGAGGCATTTGAGCATTTGGAAATGCTAATATTCCTAGGAGGCTGGGATGCAGACAGGGAGGGAAGGACTGGCTTTAACCTGGAAGAGTGGCTTACTGCAGTAGCAGGAGGAGAAGGGAAGAAGATGGATTTGGCCTATGGAGGCTTCCTTGACCTCTGTCTCTCACATCCTGGTGGAAGTGTTGATGGCTCAGGAGGGGAGTCAATAGCAGACCACTGATCCCAAACTGTATTGCTGTGTGCCTTTGAAGTCAGGGAAGGGTTTGATTTTAGGACTTGTTGGACCAATAATGAAGGTTCTGGATGTTCTGTGAACCATCAGCAGCAAAGACAAGGATATAACACTGGTCAGGTTTCTGAGGGAGGCTGTCACCTGGAGCATTTAATGAGCAAACTTTCTCTTTGGAATCAACATTGCAGTTCCTTTTCTCCCCTCCAGTTTTCTTGCATGTTCTTTGGAGCAGTTTCTTCTGACCAGCAAGAACACTTCAACCACCCTTTCGACAGCCTGGCAAGAGCAAGTGACAGTGAAGAGGACATGAATAATGGCAGTTTCTCTTTATCTTAATGCTTAATGATGGCTGAGCTGGCCCCCAGCCCAGTGACCGGCTCACTTGCCCCTCAAGCACGAGTTTGCATGTTTAGTGTCTTAAAGAGGTTGTTCTAGACTTCCTTGGAATGGAGGATGGGCTTCAAAACCACATCATCTTGTACAACAACCCTATCTAGAAATAGCTGCTTGTCAAGTGTATGTAACTTGCTTTAAATCCATTATGCTACTTCGGAGGCAGAAAAGTTTTCTATGAAAGAAAAAAGCCCATTAGAGTTCTTCAATTCAGTGTACGTTCACCCTAGCACTTCTAACATCTTTGCTAGTTAGTTTTATAAAGGTACTTAAACTTTACTCAGCACCCATTTGGAGTGCATCAAGATGGCTTCAAATGGAATTTTGTGATTTGTCGTCAGTTATCTTTTGTATTTGATTGCAAACATTTGGATTTTAGTTTTCTCATGTAATACCATGGCCTTTTTTGTCCATTGTTTTTATTTTAAGACTTTAAGTAGAATAAACCCTGGAAAAAAGATCAAGAATAAAAATTATATATAGTCACCTTCACTTTTTTTTTTTTAGATGGAGTCTAATTCTGTCACTCAGGCTCAAGTGCAGTGACACAATCTCGGCTCACTGCAATGTCTGCCTCTTGGGTCCAAGCGATTCTCCTGCCTCAGCCTCCCGTGTAGCTGGGATTACAGGTGTGCAACCTATGCCTGGCTAATTTTTTATCTTTTTAGTACAGGGTTTCACCATGTTGGCCAGGCTGGTCTTGAACTCCTGAACTCAAGTGATCCACCCGCCTCGGCCTCCTAAAGTGCTAGGATTACAGGCTTGACCACCGTGCCCAGCCTGGAGTGTTTCTATAGATTGTAAAATTTTATTTCCTAACCTCAAATTGTTCTGATTTTCAGATGTGATTTTTGATTTTGCAGTGTGATGCAGAAAAGAATTTAATGGAAGTGATGCCAAATATTTCTGTATTATCTGACACAGAGCAGTATCCTCCACTGCCAAGACAGCTGAGTTTGGAGTAGAATAAGGTGGAAGACAAATGTCTGTTCTTTGGCCCTTTAAGAGTTAGCCTTTTACCTGCACAAATGGACTAAAAAATCTGGCACAAAACATTGTTATGTAATATCTTATGATGTGTGCCTCTCCCTCCTCCAAACCTGTTTACAGTCAATTATAACCTGACAAACGAGACTTTTGTAACATCTTATTGTTAATTCTTTCTACAACCTTCAAACCGTAAGGAAGTGTTAACTGGCAAGCAATTGTACTTTAGACTTTGTGAGAAATTCATAAAGGTGGCTGAGTAGATTAGCATGTTTAGAACTGTGAATAGGGTTCTAACTGAAACCAGAATGAATTTGGCTCTTGTAGCTTAGTAATGAGTCATAGCTACCCACAATAACATAATAAAAACTCAAGTTCATCCCAAGATGTTCCGTGGTGAATGAAAATGCGTGTTAACCAAGCTTTTTGTGGTAATTGGCAATGCCCACATAATTTCAACCAAGCCCTTCATATTGTAGGCTGAAGATTTATGTATCTTATGCTTACACTGATGAAGTAACACTGAACTTCTGATATTTCTAACAAATGCAGATGCCTACACAGACAGCTTGCTTTCTCATTTTTTGAGACGGAGTCTCACTCTGTTGCCCAGGTTGGAGCGCAGTGGCCTCAACTTGGCTCACTGCAACCTCCACCTCCCAGGTTCAAGCAATTCTCCTACCTCAGCCTCCCAAGTAGCTGGGATTACAGGTGCTCACACTGTGCCCTGCTAATTTTTGCATTTTTAGTAGAGGTGGGGTTTCACCACGTTGGTCAGGCTGGTTTTGAACTCCTGACCTCAGGCGATCTGCCCGCCTTGACCTCCCAAAGTGCTGGGATTACAGGTGTGAGACACTGTGCCCAGCCTCACAGAGAGATTGATTCATTGAAATGAATCAATCAGAGGGGTTTAGGTCTTGAAAGCATCATCATCAGTAATAGCCTGGATGCAGCATTGGACTATTTATTTTTTAATTTTTTTTTTAAGAGATGAGGTTTCACCATGTTGGCCAGGCTGGTCTTGAACTTCTGACCTCAGGTGATCCACCCACCTCGGCCTCCCAAAGTGCTGGGATTACAGGGGTGACACTGGCAGGGTGTGGTGGCTCATACCTGTAATCACAGCACTTTGGGAGTCACAGCCAGGCAGATCACTTAAGCCCAGCAGTTCAAGACCAGCCTGGGCAACATGGTGAGATTCCATCTCTACAAAAAATGCAAAAATTAGACAGGCACTTTGGATTTTAGAATTTGGATACAGAGTACTAAGTTGAAATACAGTCATGTGCTGCATAACAACATTTTGGTCAATGATGGACCGCACACACAGTGGTGGTCCCATAAGATAAGGGAGCTGCCCTATACAGGTGTACCCTTTTTTTGTCTTTCATACTGTAGTTTTGCTAAACCATTTCTGTGTTTAGATGTACAGATATTGTAGTGTTACAAGTACCTACAGTATTCAGTACAGTAATATGCTATACAGATTTGTCGCCTAGGAGCAGCAGGCTATCCATATAGCCCAGATGTGTAGTAGGCTAGACCATCAAGGCTTGTGGCAGTATACAGTGACGAAATTGCTAAGGATGCATCTGTCAGAACATCTCTGTTGTTAAACAACACGACTGTACACCAGATTTTTTTTGTAGCTTCCCTCTATACTATATGGAAGGTGCAAAGCCTCAGCTGGGAAAAACTTCTATATTTTACATTCAGTTGTCAGTCCATCTTAATGAATTTTTGAGGAAGCTAAACTGATGTAGTGAATAGGGAACCAGTTGGAGGCAGTTAAAGTAGTAGTACATATTCACTGCTGGGAAGACTAGGAGGCTTGGAAATGAGGACCTGATAGAGACCAACAAACTCAATGTCAAGGGCTGGTGTCTCAGTTACTACTCAAACCAAAAGGAGTACACAGATTAGTATAAATACTATATTTATTAAATATCTTTACAGTTTATTTAAATGTATTTACAGAACTATTCCTGCATAAGTTATAATTCAGACATCCAAATTCAGGTAATTGCCTCTTGGGTAGTAAGACAAATACTGATAGTCTCAACAGAAAAAAGCAGCTCATTAGTATACACAGATTCTAATTTGCTTCATTATTTAGCCATCTTTGCCACAAACTACCTGCTAACAGTTAAAATTTTGACACGGACACTTTTTAGTTGAGAAATTCAATTTTGCAAAGAATTTAATTTTTAAAAAATAGAATCCAAATATGTTCTGCTTCATGTTTTGTTTTATAAGCAGATTTTGGTTTTTTGATGCTGTAAAATTTTTAAAATGCACAAATGTGGTAAGTTTCCAGAGAAACTGAACGCTGTAGCTTCTACCAAAGACAGCTAGTATTAAGGTGACAAGGAACCATGAACTTATCCAAAAGTACAAACGTTTACAGTTCTAGCCAATCTTGTTTACATTCTCCCAAACACTCAAAGCTGACTCAATAAATTCCCACGATCCCTGCCTTGTTACTTGGTGTGGTGGGCTAGTGGTACTGAAGGTGGTTTCCGCCTCGGGGCTACTGTCCTATTCAGAACACATGCAGCTGATAGGAGAAGACACTCTCCCATCATGCAAAGTTTGAAACTCAGTTTCTAATGTAGACACGGCCCAACCCCCAGACATGCACACCTGGAATGGATTCTTTTGTGATTTAGTACCCATCAACCATGTGAAGCAATTACAGTAACTCAGGACAAATAACTTGTCCCCCCCCCATCCCACTTCTTTTAGTTTTTAGAGCCTATGGACTCTACTGCATCTCCATTTGGTAAATTTTTTTTTTTTTTGTGCGCAGGCAGCTTAAGTTCATAGGAAGAAATAAGGTTCTGATATGTTTAGAGTGCACATTTTAAAACAGAACAAAATAAAAATTTCAAGCATGTGATAAAAATATTGATTTTTATAATACAGTATTGCTTTATAAATATAGATGGAAAAGCTATAAACTTTATTGGTCTTTGGTGCATCCAGAGAGGGATAAGTAATTTGCCATTTGTAAATTAGAAACCCAAATTTTATCTTTTGTTATAAAAGTCCATTACGTGAGGCAAGTGTGTGTGTGTGTATGTGCACGTGCATGCATGTGCACGCTGCTTGACTTAAAATACCATTAACACACACATCAGGTTCAGAATCAGACCCACCACGTGGTACAGCACAGTAGCAATCCGGGGAGGCTTGGGTCTATGACCTGGAAAATTCTTCTATGGGTCCAACACAGCCTCTGATCACTGAGAGGAGAGATACTTGTTAAGCAGTGCTCCAACTGACCCCCCGGCAGTCATAAAATTAAGTGCATAACACAAAAAGAACAGGGGAAAATAGAGAAAATATTTTATGTTACTATCTATAGGCCAGATCCAAAGTCAGTTCCACTGTGAAACTCAATTCTTGCCTCACTACTTTCAGTATCACTGGAACAAACACAGTGTCAGTTTCTAACAATCATTTCTCAAAAAGGTAAGCTGAGTAAATGAGTTGTATAAAATACCACCAATCTAGCTTTACAGAGATTGTGTTTGACAGGTTAAATGAGAGCAGAGAAAAACCAGAAACTTGACAAGCACTGCTCTTACCAGGAATTAAATGTGGGCATTGGAAAATGAATGCAAAATATATCCAGATCATAAGGCTACATACTTCTTACCAAAAATAATTGAAAACCGAAACAAAAGAGCTGAAGTTGTCAGTCCTAATATAAATGTATTCCTTCTAACAAAACCCTTCTGGATGCAACTTTCTTTATTTCTTAAATACACAGAGACTGCAAATAGTTTGTGCAAAATAAATACTCCACCACTTGCCACTCATGCTTCTGTGTTTTATCACAGCATGATGATTTCTCCTTAAATACAGTCTTCCCCCAGACCCCCCACCCCACCCCCACCTCGTCTACCAAAGAATTCTGTTTTGTCAAGTTAGGGTAGTTAAGGCATTCTGACATGTAATTAAAGGTGATTCAAAATAGATTATCTAACATTATGCCAATTTAGGAATAGTAGATAAATTACTGAACGGCTTACAAATGAATAACTCATTCTTATTATAAATGAAATGCCTGTTACAAGCATGATGCATTGAAATATAGTAATGACATGTACATGGTACATGTTAAACAATTTTAAATAAAAGCTTGACAGTTACTCAAATATACAGTACAAATTCACAAAACAAAATCTTTTAAAACAAGTTGAGGTAACCTCAAACATAAATTTTAATGCAATAAACCAGGGAGTCAGTATCTCCTTTAGAGAAAAAGACTTTCTATATTCTCCTCAAGTAGATTCTCATCAGGTTTAATTGCATTCTCATCTATACACCAATGTTACCTGACTTATATATAAAACATGGCTTTAATTTAAGGATTTCTAAGTATATATTTTTTTCTACCACCAAGTTAATGAAGGAAAAAACTGACCCAAAAATATATTATCTTTACAGCAGTCCACTCGTACACAAACCTTAAAAATAAGTTTGAGCTTGCAGATAATGGGAAAACTGAATGCGGGGTAGTTTTGTAAGGAAACTATACACTGCAGAATGGCTATTCGGAAACTGTAAACATTAAGCTTGATTCAGAAACCCCTAAATTTCCGTGTGGGGTAACTGTAAATGTCAGATCATAACTGGGAGTTTTCCTCATAGACATCTGTGCTGCTCCCACTGCACACAGTGCTCTTTCCACATGGACTCACTGGATTTGGTGCATGCTCTATAGAAAGCAAGGCTACTAATAAAAGGTCTGAGAGTACGAGTATGGGTAGGTAGCATAACCACTGAAAGCCAACAAAATTCAAAGTTACAGCTGTCTGTCTCAACTCTTCAGGACTTAGGCCTAAAGTTCTCATTCAGGGGCATCCTATCAGACACCTAGGTGGAATTTCGGCCATAACATTAAATTTCTAGGCTTTGAGGGGTTTCCCAATCTTAAATCGTATTTCCATAAAAAAATATTGGTAAAGTGTCTCCCCCACCCCTCCTGGAGATCAGGCTGAGGCCTGTGATGTGGACTAAACAAGAAACTACCAAACTTTAACCACAGGAACACAATTAAGCATCTTCTTAAAAGCATGACATATTTGCATCCATAGAACTAAAATGGATTTTTCTCCCAATTTGTAACAAAAAAGCTCTGGGATCAAAACTGTATAACCCAGAGCATGTTTTAGAGCAGAATCATAAGCCCCTGAAAAATAGGAGTTTATAACAAAAACATAAAGCCACACCAATCATCATAACAAAGACGATGCCTGTGGACTACACATGTAACATTTCTCTTGATGAATAATGTATGTTTCGAGTAGATGTATCATTACGTACAATTTGCGTTAGACTTTTACAATCCCTTTAGCACTAGGATTCTGAATTCACTTTACCAACATTACTAATTTTCAATACTTCAACTACTTTTGAAAAGTAACAGCCATGGTGGCGCTGAACACCTCCATCTCCATCATGGAAAGAACATGGAGAAATGAAGGCCAATCTTCAAATCCTGGATCTCTTCAATTGCTGCCGGCAGAGATGAGCTAGTGAATGATAGTAGTGGTTCTCAATAAAGATCTCAACGGGTCTCAAAAAGACAGGCAAAAGACTTACTTCACTGGCCATTGAGATCAGTGGCAAAGAAATGTGGTCCTGCCAGCAGGATCAGCACACATGGCAGGGAAAATCTGGGACGATGAAAGGGAAGGCAGGACTTGACACTTCGGCTAGTCAGTCTGTATACTCAGCCACTATTGAAAGAAGGACGGTAATGTCATCTGGCTTTCCACCTACAATGAAAATGAAAACCTGTTAGTGTATTTTCAAAGGAAAAGTCAATAAAAAATGTGGGCTTAAATAAGTCCTGGGAGACAAACTGCATTCCAGGTAGTTCTGGTTTGTCAATATACCCTAGTAGAATAAAGAAAAAAATATTTGATAAGCAGTTAAACAAAATGCCAAGAAATTACATGAAACTGAAGCTTTAAAAAAAAAAATCTTCCCTGCTCCTTTACAATAGGACCTCTGTTCAAGTGGCCACCATACCCTCTGTTCACATCAATCACAGTGAATCTGACGAGAAAGTTACATGCTTCTACCCACAGTCCTAATTTAGACAAACATATCCAATGTTTTGAAACTAGGAATAGCCTTGTATTCTAATCTGGCAAACAGCTATGGCATGCACTTTTTTCTATTTTAACATTTCCTGGAGGGCTAAGAAATGTTTTACATATCATAAAATTATATCAACAAGAAACTAATTCTAGTTCTGATACGCTAGCACCAACATGTCATCCCAGCCCTAAGACAGAGCCACAGGCCTGCTCCCAAAGTCACACCTCATGCAATAGATAGGACAACTCTTCAATCAAGGGCAGTTTCACATTGCTTCCCTCTTCAAACCTGGCTGTGACAATTTGGCAGGCAAATACTGTTGAGTCCCACAAAGCCAGAGGAAGGGAGAAGTGAAATGTCAGCCATGTGAAAGGCAGAATGTTAAACTGTTAGGAATGTCCAGGCACTCTGGCCAGAGCTTGGAGGCTTTTTGGGCTCAGGTCCAAGCACTGCGGTGGTGGCAATAAAAGGATTCAGGTTCCACCTTCCTCTGCAGCCAATGAGATTCAGTTCTGAAGGGCATCCTATGTGGGGAAGACATGACAACATGCACTTGTTCTCACCCTCCTGACCTTGCTGAAAGCCACCAATGCACAGCTTGGCTGGGAGAGGACACTTCCACAGTGTCACACAGAGCTCACAATGCTCCACTCTACTGACACCATGTCCCCAGCCAGTCCCTATGACCTTCCCAAAGAATGCTTACCTCTCACATTCAATCCATTGTCACATGCAAACTGTGCAAAAGGTGACATATAATTTGGGTCATAGGCCAGCTCATGAGCTTGCTCAGCAATGCTTCTTGCAGTCTGTTGTATACTCTCATAATTTGAATTCTAAGATAAAGCATGAGGAAGTTATTTTACCATAATGCTCAAGACAGTAACATTTATCTAACCACTTTTTCCATCATTTAAGTTTTATTCTAGTTAGAAAAGACATTAAAACATTAGCCCTAGCTAATATGAACAAGATACCAGTGCTGTCTACACAAGATATCAATCAGTAAGTCCTTTGCTATGGTGGCCTTGAGCCCTAAAGTTTGAATTTTCATTTTTGCTTTTTTCCCCATTTGAAATTCTAAAGGTAGTCTTGCTAAAATAGGATGAATTGCAAAGGAAGCTTCTGATAGCCTTTGAAGGATGACCTCAAAAGTCTCCCTGCTTAGGAACACACGCTGGCCAACCCCAGTTTGCTCTCCAAGTAAGAGTTGCCAATTGCTCTAGTGAAGATACCTTCAGAATTTTATATCATGAGGATATTCCTGTCTAGCTGTGTAATCTTGGGCCATACCCTTATCCCTGCTGCTTCAACTTCATCTGCAAAACGGGGATGGGAACACGAGGTCCACTTCACAAAGCCAGGAAAAAATGGAAAGCCTAGTTTTCACCTCCTTCCTCTCTCTATGGGACAAGCCTAAACTATTTGCTTACTGGTGGCAGCTCAGGTCACATTGAGGCTTCTAGCGGCCTGCTGCCCTTGGCTGGCTCTGGCATGACTATTTCTTGTCTTTGCTTGATTGAACACCTGCTAGGTGTGTTAGAATAAAAGAAAAAGACAACCAGGACCCAACACCATTAGACACCATTAAAATACAAATAAAGATAACAAACAAGAAATGCCCTCATCTAGACTTTTCCTACTTTTAACCAGCCTATGAAAAACCTGAGTAGGAAGCTTCTTTTTCCAATTACTCCAATTATGAATATTTCCATTTACAACTGTTTGAAAGACCAGAGCTATTATTATTTTCCAAAATAGTTCTTTCCACAACTACAAAGAGATAATGCAACTGAATCAATAAACCTCAGCTGTCCAGAGAGGGTCACTCTTCCCAAGAGCTAACCTTTGAGTTAATTACCTTTAACTTTTTTAGCTCCTGAAGGATCATATAATCAGGCATGTTGTCAAAGAGTCCATCTGTCGCCGTCAGGATAATATCTCCTAACTGAACATCAAAAGACGTGCTATCAGCAGCATCCGGACTGTGGCAAGGACAAGGGAGGGGACAAAGTTAAGAAGGCCCTTTAGAGATGGGTTCAAAATGTCCTATAGGCACTATTTTCCAATGCAACAAGCCTTCTGCAAGAAAAACTGATTTATAATAATGGAGTCAATTTTTTTTTTTTGAGACAGAGTTTTGCTCTTGGCTAGAGTGCAATGGTGCGATCTCTGCTCACTGTAACCTCTGCCTCCCAGGTTCAAGCAATTCTCCTGGCTCAGCCTTCCAATGGAGTCAATTTTTTTAAAAAGTCATTCTGAAACTCCCAACCCTGAAAACAGTTAACTGAAAACTCTAATATAAATGTTTCAAAATCTTAACTGAAACTACCAAGTAAAACCAAGTCTGATAATTAGGCACAAGAGGCTGAGAAGGAGGAAGGGTTCTCTTCTGAGTCAGATCTAACACACCTCTAAAATCCTAGCAGAAATGAGCCTTTATTCCTAATTCTTTACAGCCAAATTCCATTCTCTCCTTTTTTTTTCTTTTTTTGAAAACAAGTCTCACTCTGTTGTCGAGTATGGAGTGCAGTGGTGCGATCTTGGCTCACTGCAACTTCTTCCCAGGTTCAAGCAATTCTCCTGTCTCAGCCTCCCAAGTAGCTGGGACTACAGGCACGTTAGATAGTGCCTTTAGGATTACAGGTATGCACCAACATGCCCAGCTAATTTTTTTTTGTTTTTTACATTTTTAGTAGAGAAAGGGTTTTGCCACATTGGCCAGGCTGGTCTCAAACTCCTGACCTCAGGTATCAGTGTGCCCCAGCCTCCCAAAGTGCTGGGATTATAGGTGTGAGCCACTGGACCAGCTCACCCTCTTTTATTCACATTTTTCACTCATCGGTTTTCTTGTATGTTTGAATCTGGCTCTCAGAGTGCCATGCCATAGTGAGGGTGCGATGATGAGTACCCATGGAGAACGACATGCCAATCCTATAAGAATTCATTCATGGCCGAGCGTGGTGGCTCACGCCTGTAATCCAAGCACTTTGGAGGCCAAGGCGGGTGGATCACCTGAGGTCGGGAATTCAAGACCAGCCTGACCAACATGGTGAAACCCTGTCTTTTTAAAAAAAAAAAAAAAGGCCGGGCACAGTGGCTCACGCCTGTAGTCCTAGTACTTTGGGAGGCAGAAGTGGGTGGATCACCTGAGGTCAGGAGTTCAAGACCAGCCTGGCCATCATGGTGAAACCCCATCTTTATTAAAAAAATAATAATAATAATAATTCATTCACTTGAAATATCAACAGTGTTTTGGCATAGTAAGGACTGTGTATCTCCTAGAGGTCCCAAAATGCTCATCATGCATGGGTATTTATTAGTGTGCCTGGCATAACAGGTCCTCAAAAAATATCTTGATATCTTAACCAGGCACAGTGGCTCACACCTGTAATCCCAGCACTTTGGGAAGCAGAGGCAGGAGGATTACTTGAGGTCAGGAGTTCAAGACCAACCTGGTCACCATGGTAAAACCCCATCTCTGCTAAAAATACAAAAATTAGCAAGCATGGTGGCATGCATCTGTAATCCCAGCTACTCAGGAGGCCAATGCAGAATTGCTGCTTGCTTCAACCCCAGAGGTGGAGGTTGCAATGAGCTGAGATGGTGCCACTGCACTCCAGCCTGGACGAAAGAGTGAGACACCAGCTCAGAAAGAAAGAAAAGGAAAGGAAAAGAAAAAAGAAAGGAAGGAAAGAACAAAGAAAGAAAGAATAAATATCTGTTGTATAACTAAATGAGTGAAGCAGCAAAACAGATACTCTCCAAATTGGGGGGAAAAACTTTTCAATATACTGTTGAAGAAAGCAAAGTGCAGACAGTATGTTAGGTGTATAGCATGTGCAATCATTTCCATTTTTAAAAAAGGCAGAAAGACACACAGAGATGAATGCTTCTATGTGCAGAGAATAAATCTGGAGAGAATCAAAGTAACTGCTCCTAGCAGACCATGTGTGGTGGCTATGGGAGCACTTTGGGAGGCCAAGGCAGGCAAATCACTTGAGGTCCAGAGTTCAAGACCAGCCTGGCCAACATGGTGAAACCCTGTCTCTACTAAAAAATACAAAAACATAGATCGTGGTGGTGCATGCCTGTAGTCCCAGCTACTTGGGAGGCTAAGGCAGGAGAATCATTTGAGCCTGGGAGGCGGAGGCTGCAGTGAGCCAAGACTGCACTACGGCACTGTAGCCTGGGTGGCAGAGTGAGACTCTGTCTCCAAAAAAAAAAAAAAAGAAACTGCTCATAGCGGCTACCTTTGAGGAGTGAGTATGTGGTGAGGGCAGGAACAGGAGGCAGATGTCTCACTAAACTTTTTTGCGCACAACTCTTAAAAAAAAAACAAAAGCAGATGGGAGATCTTTTTCTCTGACAATGCCTGATGAAAACAGACATAAAAATGGGGGGAAACCCGGGTGGAGAGAAAAGATAATACATTAAGAGATCATGGCCTCCTGAGGCTGATCCTTGGTGACTTCGTAAGGCCAGTTTCACTGCTTCAGGCCTCCACGGGGAGGGAAAGGTGAGATCTAATAATCTGCCTTCACCTGTAATTAAGGAACAAGAGCCAGGAAAACAAATCAGATACTGACCTGGAAGGGAGGTAGACTCAAAGCACCCTGAGCTTGATGGAAAAACCCCAACACTTGTGTAAGTAACATGTGACAAGATTTGTGAAGAAAAAGCGTAAAAACTAACAAAAGCACACATGCCTATGGATTCACACTAAGTGCAATCAGAAAATTTCTGGTTCATCTTCACTTGACTGAAGGAAAAAAAAAAAAGTTCTGCCATGTGCTGCTGCAGGAAACCGACTTTCACTTACACATTTAGATAATCAACATTTTGTAAAAACGTCTACTAAAGGAAAACCTGTAAGTTGAAGTTAAAATAATACTGTAGATAAGAGGGACCAGTAACTAAGGAGACACATGCAGCATGGGGAAAAAAAAAAGACTGTAAAACTGAGGGCAATCAGGTCAATTCTTTCTGTGGAATAAAGAGAAAACAATGCAAGATGCTCTCATCTGCTTGGCCTTTGAAAACTAATCAGATTCTTAGAAGTATAGATTAATGATCAGGCCGGCACTGAAGCTCTGTTTTATGCTGAGGTTTTTCTTTTCCCAGGAGTGTCCTTTGCTATTCTGTCTGTGAGAGTCTTGCTCCCATTGGACAGTTCGTCCTCTCCTAACACTCCCACCCATGAGCTTGGTGTTCCGCCAGCTGCAGTTTTGCCCATTTTGATTGAACATACTGTGCTGCTGGAAACTTTTGACTGCATTGAAACATGAGCTGAAATCACATGGTAGCGAGCTGTCTCTGGGCTCCAGGAGAGGCCACCTCCACCTTGCTAGCATGCCAGCAGAGTGCTGCCCCGACCTGTCTGTCCCACAGACAGCGTGTGAGATACGGCAGGGCTGCTCCAGCCCTTGGAAGCCCCACAAGAAGAATCAAATGAAGAAAAAATTATAGCAACAGTCTCCAAAAACTGTGATCTGAGCTTGGTCTCTATGGAGGCCTTGGCATTCAAAGTTCTCCCCACTCCAGTGTGGCTAACAATGCAGATCACAGCCAACTTAAGAAGGGCCTAGAATCAAATACTCTTCCAATTATGGTCGCCCACCTACTTTTACTTTTTACTTTCAGATCTAGGTCGGTGACCATAATTGGAAGAATATTTACTGGTAACAGTTACTTTTACAGCTAAAGTTACTTTTTAGATGGGCAATACTGAATATTTAATTATATAACATGCTCATTCCAGTTTAAAAGATGGTAATAATAATTCCTTTTATCTTAGTTTGGACCTAAGACCTGGTTTAATGAGAGTTATTAAGTAGAGACAAGTACTTGCTAGAATGCTTCTATTTTTACAAAAGGTTCATTGTCCATTAATCAACATTTATGAACTGCCAATGATGTTTGTGCCAGGTCCTATAAAGCTGTAAGACTGTTAAAGACACTGAAATCTTAGGCTGTCTTTGCTTTACTCTGACACTCATCTAAGAAAAGATAAACTGTAAAAGTCAACTCAAAAAAGCACCATTTTGGTTGGGCACAGTGGCTCACATCTGTAATCCCAGCATTTTGGGAAGCCGAGGCAGGCAGATCACAAGGTCAGGAGTTTGAGACAAGCCTGGCCCACATGGCAAAACCCCATCTCTACTAAAAATATAAAAATTAGCCAGGCATGGTGGTGGGCACCTATAATCTCAGCTACTCAGGAGGCTGAGGCAGGAGAATCACTTGAACCCGGGAGGCGGATGCTGCAGTGAGCCAAGATCGTGCCATTGTACTCCAGCCTGGGCAACAAGAGCAAGACTCCGTCTCAAAAAATAAAAATAAAATAAAATAAAATAAGGACTGTCTTGGAAGATTCTTGACAATTTAAAAATGAACTGAGTAAAGATGTGAGGAAGAACTAGAGAACACCTCAATAACATCATCAAAGAACGTATCCAAGACCACTTTTTTTTTTTTAAGAGACAGGGTCTCGCTATGTTGCCCAGGTTGGACTCAATCAATTCTCAAGCCTCAGCCTCTTGAGCAGCTGGGACTACAGGCCTGCACCACTGTGCCCAGCTCGAAACCATTTTGGTTTTTTTTTTTTTTTTTTTTTTTTGAGACAGAGTCTCACTCTGTCACCCAGGCTGGAATGCAGTGATGTGATCTCGGCTTACTGCAACCTCCACTTCCAGGGTTCAGGCAATTCTCCTGCCTCAGCCTCTTGAGTAGCTGGGACTACAGGCACCTGCCACCACGTCCAGCTAATTTTTGCATTTTTAGTAGAGACAGGGTTTCACCATGTTGGCCAGGATGGTCTTGAACTCCTGGCCTCAAGTGATCCACCCACCTCAGCCTCCCAAAGTGCTGGAATTATAAGGATGAGCCACTGCACCCAGCCACTCAAGACCATTTTGATTCTGTTTCCTAAAAGTTCTATTTGATGCATGTATAAGAGGTCTAGAGAATCAGGAAGGTATTCTGATAAATAATGCAGATGTCTGTTTGTGCTCTTCCCTAACAATGTATGCAAAATCTTAGACAAGCAATGGCATGCATGAACAATGACTCATTTCTCCAGCACAATAAATGTACTGTATGTATCAAGTGGTGTTGATATGAAAAACTGATATTCTGTAAGCCTGAAATAGTATTTTGACAGTCTTGTCAAATTACTGGGTATTTATCGGAATTCCACTTGGCTAAATTACCTGGTTCCAGCAAAGTATCTTTCAAAGCCAAACTAAAAGTTCCTCTGGATGAGAACATTCTCAGTGTCTTCTTTTTATGGACATGTCTACCCCACTGCATTCAAGGGGGACAGGAGGGGACTATGAATGATCCATGTCCTGCTCACGCTTAATGGCTGAGACAGGAGATTACCTGTCGCTCAAGACGACTCCCTCAGCTTCGGGGGGAGCGATTGAGAGCTGGAATGGAGTGTTGAAGTAATGCTGCTGCTCATCTGATCGGTGCACAACTTCACCACCCCTGACAACCAGGAAGCCTGAATCGCCCAGGTTCGCCGTGTGTAAGCGGTGGCTGGTTCTGTCCAGCACCACAATGCAGGCAGTGCTGCTACCTAGAAACAAAAATCATCTCCATTTATTTTTTCTTCCTAGGCTGCCTTTGCACACACATTTTAACCACATAACCCCAAAGAGCAACACAACATAATTTGAATCTCCTGCCTAAACAGGACTTTTCTTACTTATGTTCCACATCCTCTATGAATGTCAGTAATATCCTGATCAGGGTTAACATGGTGGGGAAAGAAAAAGAATTTGTATTATACATTGTAATTGGGTCACTGATGATCTGAATTCTTCCATTTGCAGAGATAGAAAGCAATAATGACTGGTATTTAATCATACTATTTCATTTCAACAGCACTGTCATCTATGCCAAATGCTCAAAAGCATGTTGTTGAGACATTAAATTTTAATACTTAAATGCCAGAATGAAAATGTTACATTTTCCCAACATTTCTTATTAGTCATTGGCAGGAAGCCTTCTCCACAAAATTCACTAACATTTAAGACAGGGCACATAACCACAATTTTAAACCAGATTTCCATCTGTTGAGGTCATGAAGAACTTTTATTGGAGACTAATGACTCACTCACTGTGAGGTAACAAGACCAAATTTCTGCAGGCAGCTTGTGGAATCAACCTGTTCATTTGACAGACACTCTGAGCAAAGAGCTCTGCATTGCTTTGCTGTGCATGGGCCACAGAATCGTCCCTAGACTGAAAGGCTAACAGCACAACTAGCAGAGACTACTCTCGAGTCCTAACAGTTAAACCTATACCTACCTCCATCAGAAAAATGGCAACATAGAAAAATAGGCAGTTTACAAAGAAATAAGTGTGAAAAAATGACCACCTCACTAGTAACCTTTTTCAACTATTAGTTTAACAAGAGTCAAAAGAAGATAATGCATGGTGTTGGCAAAGTGTAGGGAACATACCCACTGCACAGAAAATTCATTCTGTAGCAGTGAAATGCAAAAGTAAACAACTTTTCTGGAGGACAAGATAGCCCTGAAGAATTTATGTCCTTTGATCTAGCAATTCCATCTGTGAGAATTTATGCTAAGAAAATAATTAGAGGGGCAAACAAGACTTAAATACAAAAATATTGCTTAAGATGAAGAACTAGAAACAATCTAAACATCTAAAATAAGGGACTGGCTAAATAAATTACAGTACAGCCATACAGTGCAAAGATACACCATCATGTAAGACTCAGGAGTACAGGCTCTGGAGTCAGCCTGCCCATGTCTGAATCCTAGCTCTGCCACTTCCCTCCTCTGTGACTTGGGGTGAACTACTTAACCTCTCTGTGCCCCAGTTTTCTCATCTACAAAAACAAGGATAACAGTAAGTACCTCACAGAATTGTTTCTAAGGATTAAAATTAGTTAAGTCATGTCAAACCCATAACAGATAAGTGTTAGCTATTTGATAGCCATTAAAATTATGTTAAAGAAATATATTTGAAAGGAAAGGTGATAACTAAATAAAATAAGTAGATTACAAATTTGTATGAAAGTTCCCTTAACAAAAAAAAAAAGATGTCAAAACTTAAAAGAAATGTACACTAAAAAAAGTTTACTAGAAGTAAATTTTCTTAAAAAAGCAACAATAGGCAAAGTCTAAATTGTTAAAATGATGATTAAAAGCAAAACAAGGCGGGGCGTGGTGGCTCACACCTGTAATCCCAGCACTATGGGAGTCCAAGGTGGGTGGATCATGAAGTCAAGAGATCAAGACCATCATGGCCAACATGGTGAAACCCCATCTCTACTAAAAAAAGAAAAGTTAGCTGGGCATGGTGGCACACGCCTGTAGTGCCAACTACTTGGGAGGGCAAGGTAGAAGAACTGCTTGAATCTGGAGGCAAAGGTTGCAGTGAGCTGAGATTGTGCCACTGCACTCCAGCCTGGTGACAGACCAAGACTCCGTCTCAAAAAAAAAAAAAAAAAGCAAAATAAAACAAATGGACAATGGAACTAGCTGTGTTAAATCCCAATGGGCCATCATTTTTCAGTTATGTGAACATGGCAAGTCACTTACGCTCTCCAGACTTGTTTCTTCCTAACAAAATGGGGAATAGGGCTGGGTGCTGTGGCTCACACTTGAAATCCCAGCACTTTGGGAGGCCAAGATGGGTAGATTACCTAAGGTCAGGAGTTCGAGACCAGCCTGGCCAACGTGGTGAAACCCTGTCTCTACTAAAAATAAAAAAAATTAGCTGGGCATGGTGGCGAGTACCTGTAATCCCAGCTCCTCAGGAGGCTGAGGCAAGAGAATTGCTTGAACCCAGGAGGCAGAGGTTGCAGTAAGCTGAGATGGCACCACTGCACTCCAGCCTGGACGACAAGAGGGAAACTCCGTCTCCCAAAAAAAAAAAAAAAAAAAAAAAGTGGGGGGTGGGAATAGGTAGGCTTTGGTGGCTCACGCCTGTAATCCCAGCACTTTGGGAGGCCAAGGTGGGTGGATCACTAGAAGCCAGGAGTTTGAGGCTAAGCCTGGCCAACATGGTGAAATCCCCTCTCTACTAAAAATACAAAAAATTAGCCAGGCGTGCTGGTACAAGCCTGTGATCCCAGCTACTTGGGAGGCTGAGGCACAAGAATCATTTGAACCCAGAAGGAGGAGGTTTCAGTGAGCTGAGATTGTGCCACTGCACTGCAGCCTAGGCAACAGTGTGAGACCTTGTCTCGAGAGAGAGAGAGAAAAAAAAAAAAAAAAACCACTTAAATGTACGTATCTTTCTCATGCTAATATTCAGAAATTCCATTTCCCTGTTATCTACAGTATATGCATTAGTACTAACCTCATGCTATGCTAGCCATTAAGTGTCAATGAAAAGCAAAGTAACTGTAACTCACTGGTAGTGCTGTCAGATAACCCACTCCACAGCTTACAGTAAAGATTGCCCATTACCTTTTCCTTCCTAACTCAATGCACATCAACTCTAACCATTTATCATGAATAGATCACCACCCAAAACACCTTCTGAAAACTCATAGCATTATATTCTGAGAAAGAAAAACAACCTGAGTAGCACAGCCTTGAAAATTCTGCTGCAAGGACTCATGTGACTCGTTATTACTCACTGATGAAGCCAGGCTATCCTTTGCTACTCTGCAGCAATAACTCGCTGAGTTGGAATTAAAATGGTCCTGAGGAGTGACTGAGCTTCACTATCCAAAGCAGCACCAACGAGTAATGAGCCCAGCCTTACAGAACCATATGGGCTTGGAATATACCCTCCTCCTTTGCCTCCTCAAATTCCTGATGTGTGCACGTGGCTCAGGCCCTGGCAGCCTAATACTGGGAGAAGAGCTCATCATTCTCATGTATTTGGAGAGGAACAAGCAGGCAAAGATGAGTAAGAAAAGCGGTGCTGAGAATCAGTGTTGGATGTTCAGACAAATGACCCATACAGACAGGAACCCAGGAGAGTCCCTCACGCTCAAATGGAATTTTTTTTTTTATCACCCTGCCCCTTATTTTGTAAACTACTACTAAGCCTTTTGTGTGGCAGAAAAGGGATAATTTATTAGGACAAACCCAAGTTAAGATATGCTAACTGCTTAGGATCTTAGCAATCCATTTAAGTGTTTCTGAGGAAATAATACATGTCAACAACTAGCCTGTAATGCCCTTAGACCCAAATGCACCTAGAAAATCAAAGAAGTAAGTGGTTACAGCTACTAGCTACTAACTTCCTTTTGTTTTGGAATTGCTTTGTAGGCTTTTCAGCAGTTGCTGAATTTTAAAAAAAAATACCTAACTAATCTTGTAAAGTTGTCATGATTTACAATTATACCTAGCTGAAGTTCACTGAAGTTCAGTAAAACTCAGCAGCCTGTCTTTGCCAAAATATGCTTGAGTTCTATTACAAACAGCCTAGAGATGTGTAGATTTTGTGAAAAAGAGGTGTGTGTCAAACATGGTGAAGGATTACTTCAGGGTGCCTTTTAGTAGAAAATAGGAATCACAATATTCAATGTAAGAAAATATTATTTTCTCTAATATTACATTTAAATGCACTTTATTAATATCTCCCAGTTACATGAAGGTGAACAGACAGAAAGGGAAAGTAGGAATAGGAAGAAAAACACAGCAAAAACCAAAGCTTTTAAAGTGTAAAATCATGATAGTTAATGTTTCGTAACCAGTTATCTGAAGTCAAAGTAAATGACAGGGGGTCGGGGAGTCAGCAGAGCCACTCTTGAGAACATGCAGGAGGCAGGTCCCTGGAATGTGTGTCTAGGGGCTCTCTCACCATTTAAGTGTGAAGTAAGATCACAGGTTAAGTGGCTTGCCCAAAGACACACAGCAAGTTGACAGGTGCTAGAAATAGAATCTAGAATGTTTCACTGTGCCAGGCTCCATACTGCATGTCCAAAACGAGATTAAGACAAAGCAGTATATACTGAAACTGTAAGACAAGATTCCTCCGCAGTTAGAAGGAAAACAAGTTAGTTAATCACAGCACAAAGACAGAAGATTGCAGAGTGATAAAAAGAACTCCTTACAAAGGACTTAAACTGAAGGCAATTCAACAACTGTGGTCATCTCCATTAACACTGAACAGGGGCTGATTTTAAATGTGGGTGGTGACTGGGAGGAAGTCCTTCTAGTAACCAGAAAGATGCTGGCAATTAGCAGAAACTTAATAATACCCTTTCTGAGAGTCTGCTTAGAAGGCTGGGTAAAAGTTCCTAGGAAACCATTTAACAAAGGAATGGAGAGGCTTGGCCAAAGGATGCTCCATTAGCCTATCAGATAAACCCTAGGTATTTGGTTTTAAGTTTTCTAATACAGGATTATTGGGGATCTAATTTGTACCAAGTTATTTCACCAGGCTCATCACCTGTTAGCAGTGTGGGGTGACCAAACACAACTTGAACTCATCACAGGTAATCAACTGAATTTTGCAGGCTAGATCCTTCCTTCCTTTCCTGTTGCTCTTCTTTCTTCTTTTACCATATTTTAAATCCCTCATACAGTTGTAACTTTTTATGTTTCTAAACTTGAAATATATGGAATCAGACTGTTAGGTGGAATTCTGCAATGTTCTCTCTTCCCTTCACAACATGTTCCTAAGTACAGCATGCAGCTTTAAGTCGTTTCTTTTCACAATGCATTTTTCTACAACAGACAGACTTTTAGGTTGTCCCCAGTTTTCTGCTATTATTGACAACATTTTGAGAACGTTCTCATACCTATCTCTTGGTTCACGTATTGTGCAAGAGTTTCTCTAGTCTAGGGTAAACACCTAGAAGTGCAATTGCTGGGGCATACTATGTGTTCATATTTAATACCAAATTGTTTTCCAAAGTGGCTGTACCTATCCACATTCCCTCCAAGCAGTACTAAATATTCTGATTAGCCTACAGTTTCTCTATCACACTCTGCTTAGTAGGAAGAGCCTCAGAAAAAAGCTGGGCTGATGAATGATTTTCTTGGTTTTGTTTTTAACTATCTAGGGGGCTTCTTTAGAGGAAAACAGATAGGATATTCACTTACCGAGCAAAGGTACTTTATTTTGCAGCAACTCACAGTAGCTTGTGGTGAGAATTCCAATGGGATTACTAGGTACGAACCGTCCTTCTTTTACTAAACGTTCACATGTCCGCATTAAAGTCCCTGAGAACTGAGACGGATCAACTCCATAGTCTCTCCAGCCTCCTACACCATCTGCAACCCCTGAAGGAAAAAAAAATTACATTTCAAAGAAGAATCTTACCAACTTCTCAGGAATTCTTACCTCTGTTTTCTCCTAACAGCTAATTTCACCACATGCCACTATATATATTTACACCAAAATTCAGAATAAAAAACAATTGCATTTAATGTATTCTACACTAGCACTCCTAAGCCACATTCTCTACTTAGAATTTGGTCTTTCATATATTGATGAATAAACTTTTGAGCTACCACAGGGTGGCATTGCCTACCAGCCAAGAGTTCAATTTCAGCAGGATTAGCATCTGTGTATAGATGTATTTGTGTCATTAATACTTTCCTGTCTTTTATAAGAATGAAAACTGATTTTAAAGAAAGTGCTGATGCTGGTGACGATACAATTGAGTCAGAGCTGGAGATCACAAAGAACATCAAAAGTGGCAGCCTTTTAACTCCAAACATTGGTCAATCACTGGGAAATAAAGAAAAAAATTGAGAACATATCCCATCCCCTCTCCTTCTACCCTGTACAGGGCAGCACTGTCCAATACAACAATAGCCATTCCACATGAGGCTACTGAGCACCTAAAATGGGGCTAGCCCAACCTGAGTCATGCTCTAAGTATAAAACACATACTGGTATAAAAAAAAGTAGAATCTCTAATTTTTTTATTCATTATTTACAAAATGAAATCATATTGCAGGGGGGCATGGTGGTTCATGCCAATAATCCCAGCACTTTGGGAGGCCGAGGTGGGAGGATCACTTGAGCTCAGGAATTCAAGACCTGCTTGGACAACACAGTGAGACCCTGACTCTACTAAAAATAAAAAAAATTAGCTGGGCATAGTGGTGTGCACCTGTAGTCCCAGCTACTCAGGAGGCTGAGGTGGGAGGACTGCTTGAGCCCAGGTCGTTGAGGCTACAGTGAGCCATGACTGCACTTTTGCACTCCAGCATGGGTGACAGAGCACAACCCAGTCTCAAAAAAAAAAAAAAAAAAAAAAAAAAAAAAAGGAAAAGATAAAGAAAGAACATTTTGGATATAATGCACCAAAGAGAATGCATTATCAAGACTGATTTCCCTTTTATTTATTTACTTATTTTTTTTTTTGAGACAGAGTCTCGCTCTGTCGCCTAGGCTGGAGAGCAGTGGCGTGATCTCAGCTCACTGCAACCTCCACCTCCTGAGCTCAACCGATTCTCCTGCTTCAGCCTCCTAAGTAGCTAGGACTACTGGTGCTGGACAGCATGCCTGACTAATTTTTGTATTTTTAGTAGAGACAGGGTTTTGTCATATTGGCCAGGCTGGTCTCAAACTCCTGACTTCAAGTGATCTGCCTACCTTTGCCTCCCAAAGTGCTGGGATTATAGGCAAGAACCACTGCATCTGGCCAAATTTCACCTGTCTTTAAAAAAATCAATTATTATTATTTTTAGCCTTTTGCCCAGGCTGGAGCATAGTGGTACGATCACAGCTTATTGCAGTCTTGAACCCCCAGGCTCAAGTAATCCTCCTACCTCAGCTTCCTGAGTAGCAAGGACTACAGGGTCATGCCACCACACCCAGCTAGTTTTTGTCTGTCTGGCAATACAGAGACAGGACCTCACTGTATTGCCCAGGCTGGTTTTAAACTCCTGGGCTCAAGTAATCCTCCTGTCTCGGCCTCCCAAACTGCTGGGATTACAAGCATGAGCCACCATGCCTGGCCTCTTTTTATTTTTAGTTAATATGAATACTAAGAAATTTAAAATTGCATATGTGACTCACATTATATTTCTATTGGATAGTACTAGTATAGAGATTTTCATAGGCCCAAAGAGTTGCTGATGAGTTCAGTCTGCAAGGCTCCTTTATCAGGTGGAAACTAGTGTTTAAGAAAGTCAATTAAAATATCAAAGCCATCATACAATCTTCTACTCAAACTCTTGCAAAACACCAAGCTACTCTTTCCAACACTAAAACCAACTTCTACTAAATGCAAAGACACTGAGAGAAAATGTCAAAAATGTATATTATTAAGCTTTAAACAGCCTTTCTGGAAGGATCTGTAAGAAATATTAACAATGGATGCTTCAGAAATAAGTAACTAAAAACGATCCATGAACAAAATAGGAATTTTTGCCTTTTACTTCATACCATTCTATACTGTTTTAATTTTATTTGTTTATTTATTTATCTTGAGATGGAGTCTCGCTCTGTCACCCAGGCTGGAGTGCAGTGGCGCAATCTCGGCTCACTGCAACCTCCGCCTCCCAGGTTGAAGCAATTCTGTGCCTCAGCCTTGTGAGTAGCTGAGATTACAGGCACCTGCCACCATGCCCAGCTAATTTTTATATTTTTAGTAGAGACGGGGTTTCACCATCTTGGCCAGGCTGGTCTTGAACTCCTGACCTTGTGATCCTCTTGCCTCTGCCTCTCAAAAGTGTTGGAATTACAGGCGTGAGCCACCACACCAGCCTTAATTTTATTTTTATCATGAGGATGTATCATGTGATTTTTAAAAACAGGAATTTTATAATTTTTTAAACTTTCTGAGCATGAAACATCCTTCCCATATACACATTTTTTTGTACATTCAACTTCCTTTTAAGAATGTATTTGGTACAGGCCAGGCGTGGTGGCTCACGCCAGTAATCCCAGCAATTTGGGAGGCTGAGGTGGGTGGATGTCCTGAGGTGAGAAGTTCAAGACCAGCCTGGCTAACATGGTGAAACCCTGTCTCCACTAACAATAAAAAAATTAGCTGGGTATGGTGGTGTACACCTGTAATCCCAGCTACTCTGGAGGCTAAGGCAGGAGAATAACTTAAACCCAGGAGGAGGAGGTTGCCGTGAGCTGAGATCACACCATTGCACTCCAGCTTGGGCAACAAGAGTGAAACTCCGTCTCAAAACAAAACATAACAAAAAGAATGTATCTGGTACAAAAGTAGGAGAGTGCCTATATATACATCCTTGAAAAACTGACTTAACATCAATTGGACACATGAAACTCTATTTCTCTGGGGATGGCAGTTATTAAACAGAAAGGGAACACATACTGAAAAAGTAAGAAGAAACAGAATTGGAAGACATAAAGAAGGTGACAGTTTATCGCCACTGGGGCAACAACTTTCCCCACCTATGTGACCAACCAATAAGCCAAATTTCACTACAGGGCAATTCCAAATTAGTTAATTAAAGTGATAAAAAGTCTGGGACTGGTTTCAAAATAATTAAGGGGTTAAAGGGGGAGTGACAGAGGCACAGATAAAACAAGACTGGCTATGAATGGATGATTGTTGAAGCTGAATAGGAAGTACACCCATCTCTCTACTTTGATATATATTTGAGATTTTCCATAACACAACATTTAAATAACAACAATGATAATAACAAGTTTAAAAAGAAAAAAGGCCCTTTTGCCTGCTGTGTGGAGAGCAAGAGCGGAAGGAGTTTGAGTGCTGGCAGTGTGGTTAGAGGCGTGCAAACATTTGGGATCCATGAAACAGGACACGTGGATTGAGGGGTGAGCATGAGGGAAAGAAAAGCAGCAGGGCTAACTAGGGATCCATCTTAAAAGGAACAGCATATTTCACTCAGTTTTTCAAGGAGTTGTGAGGAAACGGGAAACATATTAAGAGAATTTACTATCATTTAAATAGGAACTTCTTTGGAGAAATTCTTAGTTTACTAGGAATAAGATTTCACCACAATTTAAAACACAACAATTTATGTTAAAACGCAGCATACAATTATAAGCCTTGCAACACTATCTGATGAATCATTCTTTTCAAACCACTGCCTGCTCCGGGGAAGAATTTCTTCTTAACTAGTCTCTGGTTCAACAACTACAATTAACTTTAAATACAAATTGGTTTCATCTGCAAATGTCCTTCACAAGAAAACCATTAAAATCTAAGATAACGTTTAGAGTCGATCCTGGCACTCACTAAATAATCTGTCAGCAGGTTGAGTCTGACCTGACACAGCCCTTGAACATTAATCAGATTTCTCCCAGAATAGAGCGAAACCTTTCAGGCACCTGTTTGCTTTTTAACACGAGAACAGGACGCCGGGCAAAACACCACTGACCGAATCTCTTTAGGGGAGACAGAAACTCAAAAAGCATATAAACTTTTCAATAAAGCTGTAGGGAAAAAAGCCTTAATACAGTACATATATATAACTTACTTACAAAGAACAAGTTATGTAAGGGGAAGAGTTGTATTTGGGATAAGATCCAGGCTAAAACTACAGTAAGTCACTACACATATATATGAAGCCTAATTTTATTGATATTAGGTGTTTGTTTCTACACAGAAATTAATATGTCCTCCATTGCATAAACAATGGCTTCAGACTACAAAAAGCAAAATACTTTTTAAACAGTAGAACTGATCCAGATATAAAGGGAAATTTCATTCAGAATACATTTCAATGGTAAAGAAAACAACTGTTTAAAGGAGAAATTGCTTAAGATACCAAAGATGTCAAGAACGCAGCTATCAAACAGCAAACGGTAAGACTAAGAATACTCTAGGAGCAAATGGATGTCACACATGGACCACCACATTGTGCACACTGCGCTAGGAAACAAGACTGCTGAGAGAAAGAAAGCCAGTCTCTGACAAGCTCCCCTGCTAGTGGGGAGCTAGACTTCTCAGAGAAACCAGACAAATGGCTCCCATAAACGCTGCCGTGGGAAGGTCAACAGCCAGTGGGTAGTGCTTATGGAAACAAGAATGGAGCGCCTCAAGAACAGTGCCAGCCTACTCTGAAAGTGGCATTCGGATAGGCCCTGATGGGGGTGGTCAGCCAGATTTCCTGGGCAGGGAAGGATAACAGGAGGAAAAGAAAGGCAGACAACTAGATTCTGGGTCTTGGGTGAGCAGGGAGAAGCTGAAAAAATACAGGGCAGTAGCAGAAGTTATAGAAAACCAAGAATCCCAGTTCAAGAACTCTAAAGTTCCTTATGCTACTGACCTGTGCTGTCTAATGTGGGAGCCACTAGCCACATGCAGCTATTGAGTCTAAAATGTCACTTTGTTTGGATTGAGAAGTGCTTGCTATTAAGTGTAAAATACATTCTGGATTCCAAAAATTTAGAACCAAACAGAAAAACTGTAAAATGACATAGTAATAATTTTGTTTTCTTTTAAGAGATGGGGTCTCACTCTGTAGCCCAGGCTGGACTGGTGGCCTGATCACTGCAGCCTTGAACTCCTGGGCTCAAGAAATCCTCCCACCTCAGCCTCCTTAGTGGCTGGGATTACAGGTGCACATCAACACACCCAACTATTTTTTTTTTTTTTAAGTTTTTGAGGGTCTCACTATGTTGCCCAGGCTGGTCTCAAACTTCTGGGCTCAAGTGATCTCATACTTTGGCCTCCCAAAGTGCTGAGCTTATAAGCATGAGCCACTGGATGTGGCCAAGTTTAATTTACATATTAGACATAGTTAAGAGGTTAACAACAATAATAAAACAGAACAATTGGCCAGGCATGGTGGCTCACGCCTGTAGTCCCAGCACTTTGGGAGGCCAAGGCAGGCGGATTGCAAGGTCAGGAGATCAAGAGCATCCTGGCCAACATGGTGAAACTCTGTCTCTACTAAAAATATAAAAATTAGCTGGGCGTGGTGGCGCATGACTGCAGTACCAGCTACTTGAGAGGCTGAGGCAGGAGAATCGCTTGAACCCAGGAGGCAGAGGTTGCACTGAGCAGAGATCACACCACTGCACTCTAGCCTGGGCGACAGAGCAAGACTCCAACTAAATAAAAATAAATAATAAAATAGAACAATTATAACAATATACTATAATAAATACTGTGTGAATGTGGTCTCTGTCTATATTATTGTTAGGTACTGTGGGTGTATTAGTCCATTCTCATGCTGCTATGAAGAAATACCCGAGACTGGTAATTTATAAAGGAAGGAGGTTTAACTGACTCACAGGTCTGCATGGCTGGAGAGGCCTCAGGAAACTTACAATCATGGCAGAAGGTGAAGCAAACACATCCTTCTTCACAGGGTGGCAGGAGACAGAAGTGCTGAGCAAAAGGGAAAAAGCCCCTTATAAAACCATCAGACCTTATGAGAATTCAGTCACTATCACAACGATAGCAGCATAGGGGTTTATGGGAAATGCAATTCGTGATTTGGGTGGGGACACAGCCAAACCACATCAGTGGGTAACTGAAACCTCAAATAAGCAGGAACTACTGTTTCTGGATTTGGGGAATGAGAAAGTATTGATTAGATTATTCTACAGTTGGCAAAGGTGTGTAAATGCCTTTAGAAGACATTTAATTCTGTCTTGGGTAGGTCAAACTTTAGGTGCCAGCAGGGCATTTTTGTGGAAGTGTTGTGTATAAAATGAGGAACTATGAGTCTGCAGCTGGCAAGGCCAGTTGAGGCTGGAAAATCTGAGAATTGACACCTTAGTGGTGAATGAGACGCTCAGGTAGGGTATCCAGTTTGTCAGAATGATATAATCTTCATGGAGGTAGAGAGAAGTAAAGCTAAAAAGTAGGCTGAATTAATAACTAGAAAGGCCTTGAATGCTACGATAAAGAGGTTGCACTGAATATAGAAGCTATTTCCTTTGATTCACTGTAATCATCTTATGTCTCCATTAATAACATTCTATGAGCACACATCTAGCTTAAGTGTTTCCTTTGGCCCAAAATCCAATTAAAACCATTATTAGATTAAGATAATGATTACATATCAGAAATAGCTGAGCAAAACGTTGAGAAAAGACCATATGGTACAGAAAAATCCTTTATCTTTCCAATGGAAATGTCAGTTTTAAGAAGCGAATTGAGCAACTAGAAAATACAGTATTCATGTTTTTACTAAGTATTTTATTAGGTTTTCCATAGACTAATATTATTTTTCTTTTTTTTTTAACAGCATCTTACTCTGTCACCCAGGCAGGAGTGTGGTAGTGCAAACATAGCTCACTGTAACTTTGAACTCCTGGGTTCAAGAGATCCTCCCACTTCAGCCTCTAGAGTAGCTATGACTATAGGAACAAACCACCACACACAACGAATTTTTAAAAGAAATTTCTGTAGAAATGCGGGCTCATTATGTTGCCCAGGCTGGTCTCAAACTTCTGGGCTCAAGTGATCCTCCTGCCTCAGTCTCCCAAAGTGCTGGGATTACAAGCAAAAAATCACCATGCCTGGTCTCACAGACTGATTTTTTTCTACAGTTAAGGGTTAAAAGGGAAGCAAAAAGAGTAATTCTGGGTGTCTGCCATCATTAAGTGTATCTTTTTATAAGAAGAAAAAAATGTTTTTTTTTTTTTTTTTTTTTAATAAATGGGATCTTGGGCCCAGGGCAGTGGTTCATGCCTACAATCCAGCACTTTGAGAGGCTGAGGTGGGTAGATCACTTGAGCTCAGAAGTTCAAGACCAGCCTGATCAACATGGTGAAACCCCATCTCTACTAAAAATATAAAAATTAGACAAGCGTGGTGGCATGTGCCTATAATCCCAGCTTCTTGGGAGGCTGAGGCAGGAGAATTGCTTGAACCCGGAGGTGGAGATTGCAGTGAGCCAACATCGCCATCACTGCACTCCAGCCTGGGTGATAGGGCAAGACTCCACCTCAGGAAAAAAACAGAAATGAGGTCTCACTCAGTCACTCAGACTAGAATGCAGTGGTGCAGTAATAGCTCACTGCAGCCTCAAACTCCTGAGCTCAAGAGATTCTCCCATTTCAGCCTCCCGAATAGCTGGAAGTACAGACATGTACCACCATACTAATTTATTTATTGTAGAGATGGGGAACTCGCCATGTTGCTCAGGGTGGTCTTGAACTCCTGGGCTCAAGTGATCCTCCTGCTTCCGCCTCCCAAAATGCTAGAATTACAGGAATGGGCCACTAAGCCCAGCCAAGAAGAAAATTCTTAAGCAATTTTCATTTTTCTTTTCTTTTTCTTTTGAGACAGAGTTTCACTCCTGTTGCCCAGGCTGGAGTGCAATGGCGCGATCTCAGCTCACTGCAACCTCCACCTCCCCAGGTTCAAGCAATTCTCCTGCCTCAGCCTCCTGAGTAGCTGGTATTATAGGCATGTGCCACCATGCCCAGCTAATTTTGTATTTTTAGTAGAGACGGGGTTTCTTCATGTTGGTCAGGCTGGTTTCAAACTCCTGACCTAAGGTAATCAGCCCACCTTGGCCTCCCAAAGTGCTGTGATTACAGATGTGAGCCACCATGCCTGGCCCTAGCAATTTTCATTTTTCTAATTAACACATTTTTGTCTTTGCCAAAATGGTATAACCATGTAAAATGGTAGTTATGACCAGGCATGGTAGCTCATACCTGTAATCCCAGCATTTTGGGAGGCTGAGGCAGGAGGATCGTTTGAGCCTAGGAGTTCTAGACCAGCTTAGGCAATATAGCAAAACTCGTCTCTACAAAAAAATTTGTAAAAATCAGCCAGGCATGGTGGCACACACCTGTGGTCCCAGCTAAACAGGAGGCTGAGGGTGGGAGGATTGCTTGAGTCCAGGAGGTTAATGCTGCAATAAGCCATGATCACACTACTTGCACTTCAGCCTTAGTGACAGAGCAAAACCCTGTCACAAAAAAAAAAAAAAAAAAAAAAAAAGATAGTTATAACCAAATGATAGCTATCTATCTTAAAAATCCTATCTTCCCAATTACACAGTCACCTGTGTAATTGCAAAAGGCTCACTGCAAGAAAGACTTCTGAACCAGTCAAAATCAGCAGGAGCCTCTCCAGTACCATCCTCCATTATCAGCCATCAGCATGATGTTGCAATTATTTTAAACCCCTCCTACTGCATTCACCTTCAGACATGCAGTTACCTACAAAGCAAATGTCTTCTAAAAGAAAGTGATGCCTAAAGAATACTACATTTCAATTTTAATATAAATATCAATGAAGAAAAACAGCAATTTCATTTTGTCCAAAAATGTATTTAACGTACACTCTGGCAGAATTTTAAATATTAAGTTGTACCCAAAGGTAATGGCTTTATTCCTTGCATCTTTGATGACCTCAAGGCATCTTACATCAAGCCTCACACTCCAAAGATGCATACTGGTTCTACACGGATTGTCTTTCCATCAGTGAAACACATCTCTTGCCTACTAGGATGGGTACTTGATAATAAATTGAAACTCTAGAGGAGAAACTGAGTAAGAATCTGGCAGGATCACAAGAGTTGAATAACAAAAGTATCAGGAGACCCTCTGCACTTTGAGGACTGAGGATATCAGCTTTTACAGACTTTCTGCAGCAAGGAGCCATCCAATGAGAAAGGGGGCTAAGCAATATTTACTGCAGTACGACAGCCATCTTCTTTTCAGATGCTGAGGCTTTTCAAAGACTATAGTGTTCTCAGAGCCAATTTCATTTGTCTAAAGACGTCACAGTACAAAGCACTATAACTAGAAAAAAAATGAGATCAGAGTAGAAACTCAATTTTCTATGAAATGTAACAGATCACATTTATATCAACATTTCTTTTTTTTAATTTTCTTTTTTGAGATGGAGTCTCACTCTGTGGCCCAGGATGGAGCGCAGTGGTGCAATCTTGGCTCACTACAACATCCACCTCCTGGGTTCAAGCAACTCTCCTAACTCAGCCTCCTGAGTAGCTGGGATTACAGGCACTCACCACCACACTTGGCTAATTTTTGTACTTGTAGTAGAGATGTGGGGTTTCGCCATGTTGGCCAGACGGGTCTCAAACTCCTGACCTCAAGTGACCGCTCCCCACCGCCTCAGCCTCCCAAAGTGCTGGGATTACAGGCATGAGACACCACATACGGCCTATATCAGTATTTCTTTCTTTTTTTTTTTTTTAATCAATGTTTCTTAAAACTCAACTATTTGGGAACTTAAGAACACTCCCAAGCAGGTGAAGTAGCTCATGCCTGTAATCCCAGGATTGTGCGAGGCTGATGCAGGCAGATCACTTGAGTTCAGGAGTTTGAGAGCAACCTCGGCAACACGGTGAAACCTCCATCTCTACTGAAAATACAAAAAATTAGCCAGGCACAGTGACACACTACTGTGGTCCCAGCAGCTTGGGGGCTAGGGTAGAAGGATTGCTTGAGGCCAGGAGCTGTGAACATGTCACTATACTCCAGCCTGCATGACACAGCAAAACACATCTCAAAAAGACTCCCCCCAAAAACAAAAAACACTCCCCTGTGATTCAGGTCTGTGAAATGTTCTATCAGTAAATAAATTATCCCAAAGGAAGGGTCACTTGAGCCAAGGAGGTTGAGGCTGCAGTGAGTGATCACTGTGCCACTACAATACAACCTGGGTGAAAGAGCGAGACACTGTCTCTATTTTAAAATAAATTTTAAAAAAAATCCAAAGGGAATGAAAAACAGGATTACTTGAAAAAAAAATTCAACAAACGTATTCTGTCAAGTTATACAGAAAAATGCCATTTGCTTTTTGACTAACAGTCCTTTCACTTCTATGAAGGTAAAATTACATAGATTATGCTGTACTTCCTGTTTTAATAAGCAAGTGAAATATTCCCTTTGCAAGAAGTTTCCAGTCTGGCACAGTGACTCACACCTGTAATCCCAGCACTTTCAGAGGCTGAAGTGGGCAAATCACTTGAGGTCAGGAGTTTGAGACCAGCCTGGCCAACATGGTGAAACTTTATCTCTACTAAAAATACAAAAATTAGCTGGGCGTGGTGGCGCATACCTGTAATACCAGCTCGCTGGGTGGCTGAGGCAGTAGAATCATTGGAACCTGGGAAGCAGAGGTTCGAGTGAGCCATGATCGCGCCACTGCACTCCAGCCTGGGCAACAGAACGAGACTGTCTCAGAAAAAAAAAAAGAAAGAAAGAAAGAAGGAAAAAAGAAAAAAAGAAGAAAGAATTTTCTGGCTGGGCATGGTGGCTCATACCTGTAATCCTAGCACTTTGAGAGGCCGAGGTGGGCAGATCATCTGAGGCCAGGAGTTCGAGACCAGCCTGGCCAACATGGTGAAACCCTATCTCTACTAAACATACAAAAGTTAGCTGGGTGTGATGTAGTAGTCTTAGCTACTCCGGAGGCTGAGACAGGAGAACTGCTTGAACCTGGGAGACAGGGGTTGCAGTGAGCAGAGATCGGGCCATTGCACTCCAGCCTGGGCAAAAGGGCAAGACTCCATTTAAAAAAAAAAAAAGAAGAAGAAGAAAGAAAAGAAAAAGAAAAAAAAGAAGTTTCCATTCTGCATTAATCACAATGAAACTTGCATCTTTTGATTCTCCAGAGACCAAGACTACGTCAAGAACAAGATCTCTAAGATCTCTAAGCAGAACAGTTAATTCAAAAGTGAAGGTAACGAAGCTCAAAGGATGGAAAGGTTCAACCCTATAGCAAAATGTGTGAAAATGGCTGGGTGCAGTGGCTCACGCCTGTAATCCCAGCACTTTGGGAGGCCAAGTCAGGCAGATCCCCTGAGGTCAAGAGTTCGATACCAGCCTGACCAACATGGAGAAATCCCATCTCTACTAAAAATACAAAATTAGCAGGGCATGGTGGCACATGCCTATAATCTCAGCTACTCAGGAGGCTGAGGCAGGAGAATCACTTGAACCTGGGAGGCAAAGGTTGCAGTGAGGCAAGATTATGCCATTGCACTCCAGCCTGAGCAACAAGAGTAAAACTGTCTGAAAATGAAAATAAATAAATAAAAATAAAGGTCAGTCACGGTGGCTCATGCCTGTAATCCCAGCACTCTGGGAGGCCAAGGTGGGTGAAACACAAGGTCAGGAGATCTAGACCATCCTGGACAACATGCAGAAACCCTGTCTCTACTAAAAATACAAAAATTAGCTGGGTGTAGTGGCACACACCTGTAATCCCAGCTACTCAGGAAGCTGAGGCAGAAGAACTGCTAGAACACAGGAGGTAGAGATTGCAGTGAGCCAAGATTGTTTCACTGCACTCCAGCCTGGTGACAGAGTGAGACTTTGTCTCAAAAAAAAAGAAAAAGTGTAAAAATGGAACCTACAGGCAAAACTCAAATAACAAATCAAAGCAGGAAGAAGTGGTTCGTTTTGTGTTTGAGAATTCCAAACAAAATAGTTAGCTATTCCTTGCTAGCTTAGTAAATATGAGACTACTTAATAATTAATCAAATTAATGAGCCTCCACATACCCTTACACCTATGTCTAGCATACTTCATTAACTAGAGAAGATAATTTCCTATTAGGCAGTTGCCTTGTCTTAAAAAGCACTGAAAAGTGCTGACATGAGGATTAGGAAACAATAGTGTAAAGGCAAAGAAACTTAAAGTCAATCTTTTAAAAATAAAAATGTTCTTCCTCTAACTTTAATAATTCTGTTTAAATACCAAAGACTTAATGTGTAATTATCTATTCTGGCTCAACTGTGGCTTGGGGAACTTGTGCAACTTATAGACTTATTATAAATCACTGGCCTGCCTTCCACAAACTGCAAAGTTAAAAGTTAAGTCACTGAAAAGGTCACTTCACTCCTTTCTGGCCTACAACAGTATCTTCCTCAAATGCCAGATGCTGTTAGCAATGCTTTCTGGACAGGGGAAGAAACAAACAAATCGTCTGGGAGGTCATACTTATTGTAAGTTATAAACAGTAGAAGCAGGGCACTAAGTATGTTACAGAATTAAGAGCCTCTATTAAAGCTGTGGCTTCAGTTTGTTTTCAGGTGTTAGAAAATGTTACATAATACCAAATAATTCAAAGTTTAAGTATGGAAGTAAGGAGCAATCAAAGGCCAGCTATCTGAGAGAGATCCAAGATGGCCGATTAGCAACAGCTCAGGAATGTAGCTCCCAGTGAAAGCGCAGAGAACGAGTGGACGCCGCACTTTCCGATCAATTTTTGTTGCCCACAGACCGGGAGATTCCCGGCAGAGGAGCCACATGGGTCGCCAGCGCGACTCTTTTGGCCGGCGCGGCTGTTTTGCCGGCGCCCCAGCGCGGCGCTTCCCGGTGCGGAGTGTACGGACGGAGTGTACGGACGGACGGGCTCGGCTGGTCCCATCCCCACAAGGAGAACAGAAATTGGAAGCGCTGAGGACTGAGGGTTTCACAGCAAGCACAGCGAACCCGGGAAGGTCTGGCTCTGTGTGGGGAACAGGCATCCGCCAAAGGAAAACTAAGAAACAGAAAAACTTCATCACTGGGCAGACAGAGATCCCAGATGGCCGCGTAGCAGCAGCTCAGGATTGTAGCTCCCAGTGAAAGCGCAGAGAGCAAGTGGACGCCGCAATTGCAGACGAATTTTTGATGCTCACAGACTGGGAGATTCCTGGCGGAGGAGCCACACGGGTCGCCAGCGCGACTCTTTTGGCCAGCGCGGCTGTTTTGCCAGCATCCCGGCGCGGTGCTTCTCGGTGCAGAGTATACGGGACTGGGTGTCCTTTTAGTCGGGCTCGGCTGGTCCCATCCCCACAAGAACAGCAATTGGAAGCACTGAGGACTGAGAGCAAGCACAGCTGAACCCGGGAAGGCCCAGCTCTGTGGGGAAGGGGCGCCACCCCCGAAAGGAAAACTAAGAAACAGAAAAAACTTCATCACCAACAAGCCAGATGTCCGCTCAGAGACCCAATCTGAAAGTCGGCAATTACAAAGACGACAGGTAGATAAATCCACAAAAATGGGAAGAAACCAGTGCAAAAAGGCTGAGAACACCCGAAATCAGAATGCCTCTCCTCCTACAGGGGATTGCAGCTCCTCAACAGCAAGAGAACAAGGCCTGATGGAGGATGAGTGTGATGAACTCACAGAATCAGGCTTCAGAAGGTGGATAATAAGAAACTTCTGTGAACTAAAAGAACATGTTCTAACCCAATG
>CAUYQU010022667.1:0-36725 GCA_963574635.1 Cheracebus regulus
TCAGTAAAAGAAACAATTATTAGAGTGAACCGGCAACCAACAGAATGGGAAAAAATTTTTGCAATCTACCTATCTGACAAAGGGCTAATATCCAGAATCTACAAAGAACTAAAACAGATTTACAAGAAAAAAAACAAACAACTCCATCCAAAAGTGGGCAAAGGATATGAACAAACACTTTTCAAAAGAAGACATATGAGGCCAACAAACATATGAAAAAATGCTCATCATCACTGATTATTAGAGAAATGCAAATCAAAACCACATTGAGATACCACCTCATGCCAGTTAGAATGGCGATCATTAAAAAATCTGGGGACAACAGATGCTGGAGAGGATGTGGAGAAATAGGAACACTTTTACAGTGTTGGTGGGAGTGTAAATTAGTTCAACCATTGTGGAAGACAATGTGGCACTTCCTCAAGGACCTAGAAATAGAAATTCCATTTGACCCAGCAATCCCATTACTGGGCATATACCCAAAGGATAATACATCATTCTATTATAAAGACAAATGCACACATATGTTCATAGCGGCACTGTTCACAATAGCGAAGACTTGGAACCAACCCAAATGCCCATCGACGACAGACTGGACAAGGAAAATGTGGCACATATACACCATGGAACACTATGCAGCCATAAAAAATGATGAGTTTGTGTCCTTTGTAGGGACATGGATGAATCTGGAAACCATCATTCTCAGTAAACTGACAAGAACAGAAAAATCAGACACCACATGTTCTCACTCATAGGCAGGTGTTGAACAATGAGAACACATGGACACAGGGAGGGGAGCATCACACACTGGGGTCTGTTGTGGGGGGCGCCAAGGGAGGGACAGCGGGGTGGAGGGGAGGTCAGGGAGGGATAACATGGGGAGAAATGCCAAATGTAGGTGACGGGGGATGGAGGCAGCAAACTACATTGCTATGTGTGTACCTATGCAGCAATCCTGCATGATCTGCACATGTACCCAAGAACCTAAAGTATAATAAAAAAAGGTTTTGAAAAAATATATATAGATTATTTATTGTAAAAACTGAAGGTGTCATAACTGAGGCAGATTTCTACATTTCTTCAGAGATAAAAGCAAAGCATATTGAAAAGTTACATGAGGATCTGACCTCAAATCATATCCATTGTCTCTGGCTAATATCCATAGTTTCTGAAATGCATTAAGACACAACAACAGACAGATTTTTAAAGGACACTTACCTTAATTTGCAGAACTGCCATAATGCTCATCCCTGTAGTGAATTGTCTTTTTCTTTATGCTTCATCACCTCTAGCAAGTTTCTCTTCAACGTGCCGAAACACCTAGAATTCCTGTTCTCTCTTCTAAAATGCTGTCATCGTCTCCATTGCCCAAATCCAGTTCAAAAGTGGAGAAAGAAAAAAAAACGAAATTTGCAAGCTGTTTACGCCTAACAACAACATTGAAGCTGCTAAGCTTTGAGCTCAATGAATTAAAGTTGTTTGGCTAAATGGCAGGCAGACTTCCTCCTATTCTTTCCCAACTTAGTTTTCCTGCCTCCAGTGCAGCTTTTTCCTTTCCTGGGCTATAAATAGGCTGGTTGTAAGAGTACTGAGGAAAGAAGGCAGGAAACGTATTTGATTTCAGAAAGCAGTCTTAGGTGTATGAGTGCATGCGTGTTTCTTTCAAATGAATACCAACAAATACACAAAAGAAAATTTGGCCTCAAATAATTCAGCTTTGGTCTATGCACCATGGTCAACATTTTAATTTCCTATAGTTTCAGGTTTACTAGAAGGTGTCATATCTTACAGATACTTAAATATTGTTGATTCTATAAAGTGGGAATGTGGGTCTGGAATAAAGGGACAGTTTAGTTTGTGACATACATTTTCTTTGGTCTTTCAAATATTATACTATGTCATGCTTTGAAAACATTAATTTTAGAGACAATTTTTAAAACTGGTATTACTTAAGATCCTTCACATGATTCTATTAGATGTCTGTATATTTATTTATTAACTAACAGTCATCTATTTATCTGTCACCTCCCTCTCTCACCGTCATTCTCCACTTACTGTCACAGCTGCTCTTTACATGGGGGTAACACTCTGAGAAGCAGCACAAATGGTCCCAGGACAAGTAGCATCAGTAGCCCTGGATCAGAATCCCTGAGGCTGTGGCTCAGGTGATGAATTTCAGGTGATTTTGATGCTCACTAAACAGGAGACGCACGGGTCTACAGAATTACTTTGTGTGCATGTTTATTAATATCCCTTCAAAAAGGAATTTCAGACAGTAGATTTTTTTTAATGCAAGAATCAGAAAATAATTTAAATGCTTTTTATGCTGGTAACTTCCATCTAGATAACTAGAAGAGTTTTTAGATCTAATGTTAAGAAGACACACTAATTTCCCAATTACTTGGAGAAGCAACCTAATGTGAGGCAAAAGCAGTGGAAAGAATGAAAGGATGGTATTTAAGAGAGAAACAACAGCCCTCACACATTGTGAATAGTCATCATACACATAGATAAATTCAAAGCAAATTTAACCAACACGTATATCTGAAAATTATAAGTTGTCTGAAATAAGACAAAACCAAAGTAAACAGTGAAGAAATGAAGCTTCTAATGGAAATAAAATGTCCCAGCCCCTATTTTTGTTTCGTGATTTGATTATTGTTTGGAGATCCAGGCATTTCCTTGTCCATGCTTGGCTTTCATACTAGGCCCTGTATAATAGAAGCAATAGGTTGAACAATGAGCTCAAGCCAGACCTGGCAAGGAAAAAGTAGGGGTGTCTACATCCTAAGTACAGATTGGGAGGAAAAGTTTTCTTCAGAGAGAAAAAGAGACGAAGAGGGGGAGAAAGAAAGAAGAGGGAGAGAAAGAAAAAAAGAGAGGTGAATGACTTTCTTGTAATAGCAGAAAGGAAGAAGGAAGTCCATGGTGGTCAGGATGTAACAGCTGCAGTGTATTGAAAGAGCTAGAAAGTACATGAGTTGACTTTGGCAAGAAAATGGCTGGCAATGGGGTAATATGTTTTTGGGAGCAAACTGTGCTCCCATGTGAGAAGAATGAATGCTTCTAAGAAACTCCAAGTACATTTACCAGGCTTCTTTCATTGTCCTCTGGAAAACTTCCTTCTATTTTTGTGGGGAAATATTTTACTTGTCAAAAAGAACAACGTCACAGAACTCCCCATATTGCCCATCTCTAGGAATGAATCATTAAAACGTCTACGGGAACAGCAAGGCTCTGTATTCTTAATCTGAAATTAATGACAGACTCTCTCAAAAGGCATAGTGGGAAAGTCAAAGGCCTTGTTAGGAAAGATAATGTATGACATTTTTCAATTGTTTTGATTCCGTTAATGGAGGAAAATGTGTTTTGTTTTTTTAATTGAAGTCATTTAAAAAGTTTTCAAAATATACAATCTAGAGGAAACCTAAGCAAAAGCCCTCAAATAAAAAGTTAAAAAGAGTGCATATTATTGCTCAACTGAGATGGATGCACTTGTGTATCTAAGCCTTTATGTCTCACAAGTATTTTTAATAATAGCTTATTGTTGTCCCCAAAATGCAGAAGCTCTAGATTATGATCAAATTGTGGCCTATGAACTGTTTTCCTTTGACTTGAATTGTTGCATAATGAAAATAAATCAAAACTGCTAGAATAACCACTCAAAAGAATACAGGTTAAGGATAGGTCTCTAAATCACAGCAGGAATAACGAAAAAGTAGTTGAAAGTTAGGAAGGACTTCTACACCTCAAAAATAAAATTTAAGAGTTACCAACTCTGAAAGATCTGAAGACTTCGTAGGATAGAAACAAAGCTTTTCCATTCATTTAATTAAAGTTGATTTGTATTCATTAGTTTATTTAGACTGATTCTCAGTAAACATAATGTTAAAGTTACCTTGCAAATTATAAAAATCTTGACACAAATAAAACAGTGCACGATATCCCCCAAGAGAAGCCGCCTTGGTAAAGTTCAGTTTGAAAATCTAAACCAGACTACCTTCCCTGCACTTGGCTTTGGTTTCTACTGGTGTTCTGTCACTCGGCCACGCACCTAAAATAAAACAGCATGAGTTTTTGTGTAACAACAGCGACAAACACAACTTGAGACTCCCCGATAATACAGTCTAGAGTTTGTTCAGTTTTGTTGAAGTTAGAATCTGATGTCATAATAACTAAAGGAAATTCTGATTGGTGTTGTAGTAAAAGTTTTCCTATTCATTCTGAAAGACGGACACTCATTTTGCTGTTTCTGCTAGTTGTACGTTCCTTTGGGAAACGCCTTTGGACTCAACTCTAAGGTTGTTTGTGAAGCTGATCACTCTTGGAGGCAAAGAAGAAGGAAAACCATCACCAGGAGTAAAATACACAGGAAACAAAACAGACCATGGGAGAGACACCTTATGGCACACATCTGAAGGCAAAAGGAGACTGCCATGGGTGCTGAGAGCACGCATGCCTAAATATTACCTGATTGTATGCAGTATTTGGAAGGAGGGAGGGAAGAAAGGAGGGAAGCAAGCAGGGCAGTGGAACTGATCTATCCAACAACAATTAAACTTTATTGTTTTGGCAGTCACTGTAGTCTAGTAAAAAGCCAAGCAGTAGGTTGGTGACTGAAATAATAGTCTATACAGGTTCCTTGCTTATACGGTAGATTAGTTTGAATTCACAATGGGGTCAATATACTCCATAATCCCCAGACACATAATTATGCAACTGAGTTTATATTAAGTTTGGCAAGATGAACACAAAACATCAGCTTTACCATTCTCACAAATTATAGAGTGCAAATTCACATTGATTTGAGGAAGCAAGTTAAAAATAACTGAGTATTCAGAATGACCAAGAAAATCTCTGTCTTTCTTGCTGGCATTGAAGCAGCCAGCTGCCTAGGGAGAAGATCACATGGTAAGGACCTGAGGGTAGCTTCCCTCCAAGAGCCAGAAAGAAACTGAAGCCATTAGCTTGACAGCCTGCAAGAAACTGATTGCTGTATATAAAAACATGAGCTTGGAAGCAGATCCTTCCCCAGTCGGGCCTCAGATGACCAAAGTTCCAGCTGATACCTTCTTGCAGCCTTTTAAGACTGTGAAGCAGTGACCCAGCTAATCCATATCTGGCTAAGCCAGCTATAGGAGAGGAGCTCCTATCAAGGTGATTTTCAGTCTTATGTAAGGAAATCACATATATGTGATCCTGGACATGCCTGTCACCTTTGCTGCATTCAGCTGGCTAGAAGCAAGTCATAGGCCTTCCCATGATTGGGTGAGGGATCAAAGATGTGACTATCAAGAGTGGGATTATGAGGGTCCCCATTGTCTGTCTGCCACAATGGATGACTGACCTAAAGGAAGAAGAAAGTAGACATCATACACCAGATGGTTACCAAAGGACAGTTAGGGACAGTGCTACCCAAAGGTAAAATAAACAAAACAACTTAATTTTTCCTCTTTCAAAACAGCGGTAAGTGCACTGCCTTGAGAAAGATCAGGGCATCTTTCTATCATTAAGCACACTCAAGCAACTCAGGGACCTAAATGTCCTCATGCTGTATCTTTGAGGTCTTTTCAGGGCTAAGCTTCTGTGACTTCAAACCTTCCCTTACAAGCATCTCAAGACATTCTGGAATGCCACAATCCTGGCTGTATTCATAAAAAGTGCTGTGATAATCCATGTGTCACTGTTGACATCTTAATATAACAATACAGGGGAGAAGGAAAATACATAATAGCTCAGTCCCCTAGAGAAGTTAAAAGTCAAATCTATTAGGGTGTTACTCTCTGATCCAATTTTTAATTTTCCATTTGACTGTTTATACTTCTAAAGCATGATGTCATATAAAAAATACACAGAGGCAAAACCATTATAAACTTCACTTTTTACAGGCAAATTTGGGGCTAAAAATTATGTTTTCAGCAGGGAGCAAACTACATTTCACATTCAAGTAATATTGAGTACATCAAGAATTTACTTTGGCAGCATAAACTCATACCCTCAGGGTTAGAAAGGGCTTTCATAGTCAACTTTTTAGCCACCCATCTGATGGGCAAATATCTTCCAGAACATGAAAAACAAATTATCTTATTATTTCTAAGTAAAAACTGATACACTATCATACTTCCTTATAATGTCATACATGTAAATGACTATTAAAAATAAAATTATGAATCTAATCTAAATAAGACAAACCCAAATTGCTTGCACACTAGATCAGTGAATTTTTTCTTCAGACAAACATTAAGTTCTATGGAATTTTAAACATATATTCACAGTTATTCTTCTGTGGACAGACTACACGATGACATTATAAACGTTCTCTAATAACTCATTAAGAACACAGATTAAAAGCTGTCAATCAGGTTGAAATTAGAAATGTTTCATTTCCATTTAGAGGCTGAAGAGGAATGAAAAGTTTTAGAAGGAAATGACTTTTTAGAGCTATATGAGATCAGAGCATCTAAGAGTCTAGATTTAAAATGCTAAGCACTAAAGTCACATTCTTGGAACTAGCATCATGATATAGCTCCTTAATATACAGCTTGCTCAAATATCAAGTATTAATGTGCAATTAATTCTGAAAGAAACCACATGCTACAAATTGTATTTTATTTGGACAATGAGACCAGCAAAATTCTTTTTTGTAAACTGCATTTTTTCAACCCAATGTAAGTCCCTATTAAGTACAGAGCTCTGAGCTTGAACTATAAGAGAAGAAACAAAATTAAACATTTGGCCTTTTCCCTAAAAGAAGCATACTTTCTAAAAAGAATTTCTCAAGTCATGGTTGGATGACAGCCTATATGAGAATAATGAAGAGAGTTTATTGAACATGCAGATTTCTGGGTCTTTGCCCCAGTAGATGGCTAGTTTAGTAGGTCTAGGATAAGCCTTGGAATATGCAGCTACAATAAGCCTGTGATTCTTATTGTACACTGAAGTTTGAGAGCCAATGATACAGGTGTCCTTGGGGTGGCCCAGAGGTCAAAACACACCTTTTAAACTAATACAAGAGAGTGCCCAAAGTTTACGCAAGTACTGAGTGAATTCTGATTACAGCTGTAGCCAACATCAAGGTTCCAAATTGGAATATGTGTTATGGTATAAACTTTCTCTGAAGTCAGTTCTAATTTGTCCTAATAGTAGCATATTTATTTTGAATTTCTTAGAAAAGGTCTGAATGGAGGGACCATTTCTCTTCCTGGGTGCATTAACCTTTTTTTCTTTTTTTGCCTTTAAAAAATTGTGGTAAAATATTCATATCATCATTAAATTTATGATCTCAATCATTTCTAAGTGTACAGTTCAGTAGTGTTAAGTATGTTGACATTGTTGTGAAGCAGATCTCCAGGACTATTTTTTTCATCTTGTAAAACTGAAACTCAATATCCTTGAAAACAACAATTCCACTTTTCTCCCTTTCTGTAGCTGCTGACAACTACCATTCTACATTTTGTTTCTATGATGAATGCCCCATTTTTAAAACCCCATGCGTGACAAAGTGTCAGGTATGAGAAAAAGGAAGAAGAAGAACTGAGTCTAAACATCAAAATCAGGGAGTTGGTTTAAGCAATGAGATTACAAAGCAGAAAAGTATAAAGCAAAGACACCTGGATGTATAAATAGAGGTGTTTTTCAGAAATGAGTTGACACAGTTTGATCATCTGGCTATGGGAAGCAGGTATCAGGTAGCTATGTTTTCTAAAGCCAGAATATGAACTATAGGTCACTATCAGATATCAGATCAGATTCCTGTATCTTTGATGAATAAATGATTGTGATTAAAGTAGATGGGAAGTAGGTCAGGGGATAAAGATTGGGGATTATAAAAGGTATTTACCACCAGCAAAATTTGTTAACAGATTTGGGAGGTGGGTATACCTATGATCCACCCATGGTGATAGTTCACTAGGATGGGATTGGTTAAGGCAGCCCTTTGGGCATTGTGGATTTGGGCACAGATATCATAAATATTATGTATCAAAAGGCATCATGCCAGATTCAGAGCCATTGGAAGTTCTGGAGGGCCATGGTTAATGCTTTGGATGGGCCACAGTGACCCAACAGAATTGGGGAGATGCCTGAAAGAGTTCAAGAACTTTGATGAAGGTGTCTCCCAAGGCATCAATCTAAGCAATCTGGTGGACAAGATACATTTTTTTTTTTTTGAGATGGAGTCTCACTCTGTTGCCAGGCTGGAGTGCAGTGGCATGATCTCGGCTCACTGCAACCTCTGCCTCTTGGGTTAAAGCGATTCTCCTGCCTCAGCCTCCTAAAGACACCTCTTTTGCTGTGTATGCTAGGGTGGCTCTGAACCTCAGCCAAGTCCTGCAAGAGGAAAGGAAGCATGGAAAAAGTAGAAAGAACATACATTTTGGAGTCAAACCTGGCCTCAAATTAAATTGCCTCTTACTATCTGAATGACCTTTAAACCATCTTAATATTATATGAATTTCCTCATCTATACCACAAATTAAAACAGTACCTATGTTTTAGCCTTAAAGGTAACTATTGAATATACCAGCACAATTCCCTGCCGAAGAGCTGTCAGTAAGTGGTTGTAATTGTTACAACTACTGTGATGATGACACTTGGTCTCCTGGCTCTTGTTATCAGGATAGCATACCAAGCGGTTCCTACCACACTCTGCTATTCTGATGTGCAGGGTAGGAGACTTTTTCAGCTATTTTTAGCTATCTAGCCCATAATGTATGTGGAATTCAAAGATGGGGGTTGAGGACAGGTTTATTTCTGCTCTTTGTTAAATGATGCAGACCAAGTCATCATAAGGAATCTGGTCCTTTGAGGTGATATATTTGTACCTTGAACATGGTTTTAACTATTATCTTGTTTAATTAAACCTATGGTATCATTATTTAACGTGCCCTTACAAATGAAAACAAAAACTTTAGGTGTGGCTGGAGGCAATGGGTCCAATGATGGTAGTCATTCTCAGGCTGGCTCTGTTCATATTCAAGAGATGGTTATGGCAGCTCCAACCAATCGTCCTCTCACATTCAAGTCTAGTGTTGAAGAGAGAACACCACTTTTCCAGAAGTGCCAGCCAAAGTCTCACTGGCTTTGACTGGATTAAGTTCTGATCGACTTAGGCTGGGCCACGTACTTCACTGCTGGAGTCACGAGTTGAGAAGGAATTTTGGCAGGTGTCCAGGGCAGGAGGACTGAAAATGAGAGAGCAGTGAAATCCCCGTGGCTCAGCTGATGATCCCTTGCTGCTTCTCATACTGCAACTGTTACAGACTTAAGGTGCGGCACAGTTCTGCTCACAGAACAATAGGTAATATTGCCTTATGTTCTATGTCCTCAAAAGACCATCGTGTTTTCCCAGAATGAAGGGAGTTCGTGCAAAAGGTAGTGAGGCTTTTACTTCTGGAAACCCAAATTCCCAGAACCTGTCCTCATCCATGCAAAATTATAATGGAGACCCTAATGTGATTCAGGATAACTGACATGATCAAGGATCAGCTTCTTTTAACAGTAGACAGAGGGTTAGATGTCAACAGCAAGGTAGTTTTTTTTTAAATGAAATGAATCAGTCACAATTTATGGCTGCAAGGGACAAGGCATCCTAAATTAACTGGCTTACATGAGAAAGAGGAATTTTATGAACTAATTAAACTTTAGGAGAACAAAAGTGGAGGAGCATGAGGACCTCTGGAGCCAGCACAGAGCACCATCATGACTCATTTGCTCTGGCTTTCACCTCTACTTCAAACTCAGACTGGATTCTTCATGAGACTAGAAATGGGTCTCTTTTGGACTCACAACCACACAGCCTTCACAGAGAGGAAGGGGGCCCCTTCATTCCACCTCCAATGAGAAAACTCTCAAGGCAGGACTCAGATTGGGTTGGGTATATGCCCACCTCTTATAACAATCACTGTGACCAGATGTAATACAACTGGCCCAGCCCGCATCTCATGACCACGGCCAAAGTCAAAGAGGCTGCATGTTGGAGTGGAAGGTGGGAAGGTGTCTGGACAGACAAAGCAATGGAGATCCAGAAGGTGCTTCCCATTCCTACCCAGATACCAAAGGCATTGGTTCCAAAGATGAGGGGAAAGCCTAGATCAAGGTAAGCCAAAATAAAGATGAAGAACAGCCAGGCGCAGGGGCTCACGCCTAGAATCCCAACACTTTGGGAGGCCAAGGTGGGCAGATCACAAGGTCAAGAGATGGAGACAATCCTGGCCAACATGGTGAAACCTTGTCTCTACTAAAAGTACAAAGATTAGCTGGCCGTGGTGGCGTGTGCCTGTAGTCCCAGCTATTCGGGAGGCTGAGGCAGGAGATTTGCTTAAATGTGGGAGGCGGAGGTTGCAGTGAACTGAGATTGCGCCACTATACTCTAGTCTGATGACAGAGTGAGACTCCGTCTCAAAAAGAAAAAGAAGAACTTAACAGTTGTCAGAATTCTGGTCTGGTGGTTAGCCAAAGATTGCTCTTCTCCCTTTAAAGTGTGGTTGGCAGGACATGAAAAGTGGGGAATCGGCACCAAAGTTCTGGGCCTAGCAAACTTCAGGAATTAGCTGATGACAAATGGGGAGCTTCTGCTTCAGACCTGGGGATACCAAGGCTAGGATCTTGAGCTTCCATTGCTAAACATAAATTAGCTCAGGTATTCCACTTCTGTTTTTCTAAAATGATATTTTCCAGGGTTAGTCTGGGGAAGATGCTATTGGAAATTGGATGGAGAACACTCATGCCAAGAGTTCCTATGATTTAGGGCCAAACTCCAGTTTTCTCAAAACAGGGGCAACATGTAGATGCCCATATTCTCTAGAAAAAAATATTTAATTTTGGATTTGATTTAAATGATGATAGTCTTTATAAAGAATATACAAATATTTGAATCATGTGATCACCACCTTTTAACTAAATGTCATCATGTGATTTGAGAGAGAAAATTTATATAAGTAAATAAGTAGAGGACACATTTGTACCCAGAAAATGAATTGGTAGAGAGCTGTATGAATGAAAATATACAAAATTTAGAAGAGAGAAAAGCGAGGAAAGAAACTGACGGTAATTTTGGCAAGACAGACTTTGAAGAAAGTACACCACAGCAGACAGCACAACTCATGTGAGTAAAGTACAGTTTTTCTTAAAAAATGTCATCAGCCACATTAAATTAAGGCTATTCATTTAAATATATTCATTTCACTGTTTTGTTTGCATGTAATTGGCATTTGTTTTGGTTTGTGCTTGCAAAGGAACTATAAACACAGGGAGTTCGTGTTTTATGCTTGAATATGTAAGTAACACAATAAAAAGGAATAGTTCAGCACTGGGAAGACACAAGGAGAATTTTCAGGCTGAATGTTCGTAGTGGGATGACAATGGTGCCCCCAAAATTCATGTTCATTTAGAACCTCAGAATATGACTTTATTTGGAAATAGGATCTTTGGAGATGTAATGAGTTGAGGATCTGAAGGTGAAGTTATATTGGATTTAAGGTAGGACCTAAATCCAGTTACTGGTGTTCTTATGAGGAGAGGACACACAGAAAAGAAGGCCGTGTGAGGATGAAGGCAGAGACTGGAGTGCTGTGGCTACAATTTAAGGAACATCAGGGAATACCTGGAGCCGCCACAAGCTAGAAAGAGGCAAGGAAGGATTCTCCTTCCTTGTAGGACCTTCAAAGGGAGCACAGCCCTGCCAACACCTTGATTTCAGACTTCCAACCTTCAACACTGTGAGAACACATTTCTGCTGACTTAAGGCATCCAGTTTGTGGTCATTTGTTACCACTGTCCTAGCCCTGTGGCAGTTCCTAACAACTACACGATCAAGGTTTACAGGTTGCCAAGAAAGATGCCCTCAGCTCTGTGGAAAGCACGGTGGGGTTTAAGGTCAGTTGACTCCCAGTAAAGCATAATCTTCCTTTTATCCAGTAGGCTACACACCTATTATTTTATTTATTTTTAAATATACAAGCATGTGAAGAGTGTTTGGAAGCTCCACACAATACTTCTCTGCAGGCATGGTATCACGCAAATCCATGAGTTTTCACATATGCCACTTACTGTCATTTACGAAACTGCTGGGACAATGCAAAGGCCACATTCATTATCAGATGCAGAGACATACCTGCAATGTGGCTTTTCATTTGTTGCCCCTGTCTTTGTTCAGGCTGCTGTTATAAAATATCAAAATCTGGATAGCTTATAAACAAACAACACAAATTTCTCACATTCCTAGAGACTGAGAAGTCCAAGAGCAGGATGCCTACATAATTGGTGTCTGATGAGGGCCTGCTTTCTCATAGATGGCACCTTCTGGCTGCCTCTTCACATGGTGGAAGGGACAAGGCAGCTTCTTGGGGACTCATTTACAAAGGCACTAATCCCATTCATGAAGGTAGAGGCTTCATGACTTCATCACGTCCCAAAAGCCCCACCTTCTAATACCATCACCTTAGTGATTAGGTTTCAACATATGAATCTGAGGGAGACACAAACATTCAGACCATAGGTGACCTCAAGATATAAACAATGCTCCTGCCTCGTAAAGATACAATATTATGTAACTTTGGACCAGGTGCCAAAGAGTAGTTACAGGCATCAGGGATAAGACAATGGATACGGGTGTGGAGAGGAATTCTCTAAGATGCAGTGGTTGATTGGGAAGAGTTGGTGTTCTTATGCATATAAAGAACATGGATTCTTCCACTGGGGAGGTGCAGAGTCTTATGAACAGTCAACACAAGTTGTGTCAATGGAGTAGTGGAAGTCTCAGGCTCAAAAATCAAGCACACCCATTCACAAAAACATGCATCCTAAATGCTGTGCATTGTGAGGATGCTTTCCTGGTGCATATCATCTCCATGGTAAAAGCCTCCTGGAAATAATTAGATGTGGTAAGGATCTCAAGATTCATAAGGAGCAGGAAAGGCAGGGAGGTATAATATGGAGGTCTGAAGTCCGTAAGTTTGCCAATCGGTTACTGGGCTTTAGTCATAGCTTGATTTTTAAAATATCATAGTGGCCCAAATAATGGCACCAATGGGTGACCTGAGTAGGCCTTTAGTGCCCATGATATCCACTAGCCTTCACCCCTGAAGTTATTCCAAATAAACATACAATTGAAGTAAAATAAACTTTGTGTTATGCAAAAGCAGCTTCTAGGCAAACTCCCTAGCTCCTTTTCCCAACCCAACTGTTACCCCCAAGCCATATACACAACTCTGGTGCTAAAACTCATGCCTCTAATTCTATTATGGCTCAAACCTATAGGAAGGCACCAATTGGTCTGATCTTCATGGGTGGAGCCTGACCAGCCTCCTTTTCCCAGTAGTGGATGTTTACTGCTCAGGCCAGACCCTGTATTTGATGTGATATGCCCCAGCGCAATACATGGACAGTTATGTACCCTCCTGGATGTGCTAGCAGAGAGTGGTGACTATAACCAGCTGCAGTGGCTTGCAGTCTGCCCCTGTAGATTTGACATGGAAATGAACTCTTCAGGCATCAATTCTAAAAGGTCTTCCTGGGACCAGGCAGGAAGCACTAGTGATTCTATCTCTGATCCTGGACCAGCATGAGGACCGTAGTGTCCAGGCTGCATGTCCCTCCTTTCTGTCGTTTTGCATATTGATGTGTAGGCAGTAGAGCATGCCACACAGTACAGTCAGGAATCCTGCCTGTTTGAAAGAGTGTAATTCTAGATGTGAGGAAAACAATGGTTCAGAACAATAGTTCCCACAAACCCTAAGCCAGAGGTGCCACTTGTGGTTTTCAAAGTGCTTGCAAATTCTTTGACATTCTTCTCATCAAATGGTAGAGTTTATGTTCCCTCTTCTTGAACTTGGGTGTCCTTTTGTAACTGCCTTGATGAACAGAATGTGACAGAAGTGAGGATTGAAGAATTACGAGTGAAGTTAAAAAGACATATAGCTTCTCCTGGCTTCTTTGTGGAGAACTACTCTGGGAAGCATGGGCTTCCATGTACAAATCAAGATACTCTGAAAAGGACCACTTGGAGAGTCTAAATAAATAGACTGAGAGATACCTAAGGAGCCCTCGTTGTTCCTATTCCCAGCTTCTTGAGTCTTCCCAGCCCAGGTGCCAGAGATTTCAAGATGACCCCAGCCTCATCCACAATGTGACTGCAGCCTCATGAGAGACCCCAATTCTGCTCAGCCAACCTGCTTCCTAATTTCTGATGCCCTGAAATCGTAAAAGGCAACAACTGCTTGTTCTCATTTCAAATCTTTAAGATTTAGGGTGATTTGTTATACAATATTCGATAACCAGACCACAGCCTGAGTAAGTGAAACTGCTCAAGAGAGCCCGAGAGAAACTTGGAATTACTTCCAAATTTCTCTGAAGAAAGGAGTCGAGGTGAAGAAAAGATCCTGCAGCTGCTTGTAAGGTAATCATCTGTCCTTACCATGCTGAAATAGCAAGGTGGACTCCTGCTAAGCATTGTAATTTACTCGGGCAGTAATGTGGAATCAGGAATGGAAAGTGATAGTAACAATTTGCTTCCAATTGCCAGGGCAAGGGCAGAGACTTGGAGAACCACAGTGGGAAATGAATGGAAAATATGTCATTCTCTACTGAAGGCAGCAGTGGGAAGTAATTAACTGGGGAGGAGTGGGAGCTAAGGACAGGATCAGATCTGGGTTACAAGGGGCCAGAGTAAGAGTGAGGCTATATGACATTATTATCTTTCAAATTCAAATACCCTTCTATATCTTGCTTTGGGTTGCTGGGGCAGAAACTGCAAAGGGCGTTTCTATTTTTCCAGCTAGATACATTTAGGCTCTTTAGGGTGGGTTAGAGGGAGCCTGCAAGGCTGGAGGAAGAAGAGAGGACTTGCTGTGTCCTGTCCACTTCTTATTCCTGTGATGTCACCTGAACAAAGCTTCTTCATATGGGCAGAGGCACTGACTTCTCACAGCAGCAGCTGAATCTACTTTTCAGTTTTGTCCCATTTACAAAACAAGCTCCTTTCTTTGTACCCACTTAGAGACACTAGCCCCAGCGGGCCAGTACCACCTCCTCAGAAAATTCGACTTTCAGTTCTCCAAGATTCCTATTCTATGTTTCCAAGTTTAATAATTTCAATCTCTTCTCTCTTCTTTCTCAGCTGAAGGGGTGGCAGCTGATTACTGCAGTTACTACCTACCTCTGTGATACCTTAGGGATCTCTTTTTCTCTTCTTAGTTACCTAGCTAACGGCTTTTTACCTAGTTGTAATTCTTCGTATTGAAATTTTCCTGTTCCTTTATCTGGTGTGGTTTCTGTCTGCTGAATGGATCCTAACACAAAAAGAAAAATCTATGATGGTAACTGAGGTTGGGGGTAACTGAAGGTTCAAATAGCAGGGAGACCAAGTTCAAATGCCAAACGCAAAGACCACAGACAGAATTAAATAGTCATCACAAAGTTAGGAGGCTGAAGCTGGGCAGAAACATAAGCAAAATAAGAGTAGGACTGGAACATGATAGAAGACTTAGGGTGATTGCTATGAAGGTATAAATTATCAACCCATCCACCTACCCTCTACCTTCCCTCAGTCAGAAGGGTGGGAAAGCTGGCTTAAAAATCTCAGGCAAAAATGGACATTCGTTGTTTAGATTTGGGGTTGGTGAGGGTTTTTTACTTGGTGGTGGGGGGGGGTAGTTTTCTTTTTGTTTTTTTGAGACCACCTCTTGCTTTGTCACCCAGGCTGGAGTGCAGTGGTATGCTCTCTGCTCACTGCAGCTTCACTCTCCTGGGTGTAGGGGATCCTCCCACCTCAGCCTCCTGGGTAACTGAGATGATAGGCACATGTCACTACGTCTGACTAAGTTTTTAGATTTTTTGTAGAGATGGGGTCTTGCCATGTTGCTGAGGCTGGTCTTAAACTTCTGAACTCAAGTGATCCTCCTGCCTCAGCCTCCCAAAGGGGATTGGTGAGTTCTAACAGCGGCTTATGATTCCTAACACGTGTTGTCTATGATCATAGAGTCAGACAGACATGGAAAGAAAGAGGGCCTTGTGCCTCTTTTCATACTTAAAGGACCAGGATTGCCTTGAGATCAACACTGTGAGAGCCCTTATTCGGCACATCCACAGATATTTTATCTGCACATCGCAGAGCACTGAGCCAGTCGGCTTCTCAGCTCCAGCTGAGTCAATTTCATGGACTTTCAGCATCTCCGTGGGGATGTTTCCAGGCACCTCAAACTCACCATGCTCAAGGATGGATCTAATCTCTTTCTTCATTCAGTTTTTTTTCTACATGGAAAGTAGGTAGGAAACACTAGATTTCTTCAGTGTAACCCCACAAACAGAAACCTGGTGGCTTTCTTTTTTGAGACGGAGTCTCGCTCTGTCACCCTGGCTGGAGTGCAGTGGTGCATCTTGGCTCACTGCAACCTCCGCCTCCGGATTCAAGTGATTCTCCTGCCTCAGCCTCCCGAGTACCTGGGATTACAGGTGCCCGCCACCAAGCCTGGCTAATGTTTGTATTTTCAATAGAGATGGGGTTTCACTGTGTTGGCCAGGCTGGTCTCGAACTCCTGACCTCAAGTGATCTGCCTGCCTCAGCCTCCTAAAGTGCTGGGATTACAGGCATGAGCCACCGTGCCTGGCCCTGGTGGCCTCTTAGCATCTTCCCTCTTGCTTCTTCTGGCTTCAAACTGTTTGAGTACTCTGTGTGACACAACAGGGAACAAAATGAAGTCTTGTTGGCTAGTTGGGAAAAATGGAAAATCAGCAAAAGGTAAATCTGGGAAAGACTTTTAATTTATTTATCTCTCTTTGAAGGGAGTCATGAAAAATTGAGAGAATTAGGGGTGGTATGGTGATGACGAACATGAGGAGGGAATTCTGAAATCTCCAGCTCTCATGTGCAGGGAAGGTTTGAGAATAAAGAGCTCCAAGAGCTGTTTGACTCATGCTGCCCGATCCTGAAATCCAGAAGTCCCCTGGCAGGAAACCCTCTGGAGATGACAGACTAAACCATCCTGCCATTGTCAGCCTCACAAGGGGCTCAGCAACTCAGCAAAAGGAAGTTGTTTTTTTTGTGTTGCACTTTTTTTCCATCTTAAAGGGATATCCTTTTTAGTAGTTACCTTAATGTCTTGAATAACAATGGAGAATACCAACTTGGAAGAGACAGCAACCATACTGGATGTCACAATCAGAATCGCAAAAGATCTTAACAGGCTAAAGTAAGCGACCAACAACAGAAGAGAAAATTAATAGGAGCAAATGTGAAATTCTGCACTGAGGTTCAAAAAGCCTCTTGTAGAAGTGCAGAATGGGAAAGATGTGGCTGAACAGGACCCCACACTTTTCAAGCTTGTTCTTGATGTTCTCTCAATGAGGGTATGCTAACTGCTGTAATTACAGTGCCCACGTCTCAGCAATTTCAAGATATCCTGTAGGGAAAAAAAGTGTGGAAGGGGCCAGGTACAGTGGCTTACTCCTGAAATCTCAACACTTTGGGAGGCCAAGATAGACAAATCACTTGAGCCTAGGAGTTCAAGACCAGCCTACGCAACATAGCGAGACCTTTCCTCTACTAAAAATAAAAATAAATCAGCCGGGCATAGTGGCGTGTACCTGTAGTCCCAACTACTTGGAAGGCTGAAGTGGGAGGATTACCTTGACCACAGGAGGTCAAGGCTGCAGTGAGCTATGATCATGACACTGTACTCCAGCCTGGGTGTCAAAGTGAGATTCTGTCTCAAAGTGTGGAAGGGATAACAGTGCTTGCTGATTGATTGCTTCCCATAAGACTTAAGACATTTCCATTAATATGTGTCCAGTAAAGGGATTTTTACATAATATTATCTAATTTTAATTAAGTTAACCCTCATACTGGAAAAATGGCTTTAAAAATATTTTTGTAAAAATTATAGGTGAAAGAAAGATAACAGCAAAATAAACCTAAAGAAAATGGCAGAGCAAACCCTTCCATTCTGAAATAAATTCTACATCAGCCACAATATGAGGTTAAAAAAAAAGATTGGTAGGATAATTAGACCAGCAAGTAGTCCCTTCAAATCCAAAGTTATCAAGAATACCATTTCAATTATGAATTTATATCCACTTCCATTAACAATAAAATTCTTCCTAGTTGGCTGGCATATTATGTCTTGAGATGTTAACTAGGAATAATATAAAATTATAATGATTAACAAGATATTTTAAAGCCAAATGCTCAAAATGGAAGAAAAATTTCAGCAGTTTTTCAGATGCTTAAAGTTATGTGAACCAACCTGGTTTTTGAGAAATTTCATAAAACCTACTAATAATTGCTTAGAAACTTCTTTTGAGGTTTTTTATTTTGCAGTTAAGGAACAAAAGCCACAAACCATCAGGGTCTCTGGATTTTCCTGCCACAACAAAAAAAATGTTAACTGTAAAACAAAAGGCCAAAAACTAAAATTCACTTCTTCGTCAGCAAGTTTTTTTGGGAAGTCACATGATAAACACTGTTGAAGATATGAATAAACAACTTAGTATTGGCCATGCATTTGGGTGAAAGTATAGATATTTCTACCATGTCTCAGCTTATGGCATTTGTTAGATTCTATTTCAATAGTTACATTCTTGAAGAACTGCTTTTTAATAAAGGACTTTAAAGAAAAAAAAAATCATACTGGAAAATCAGACTAAAGAATATCTCAATGGCCGGGCGTGGCGGCTCACGCCTGTAATCCCAGCACTTTGGGAGGCTGAGGCAGATGGATTGCCTGAGCTCAGAAGTTTGAGACCAGCCTGGGCAACACGGTGAAACTCGGTCTCTATTAAAATACAAAAAATTAGCCGGATGTGGTGGCGTACGCCTGTAGTCCCAGCTACTCGGGTGGCTGAGGCAGGAGAAATGCAAGAACCCAGGAGGCGGAGGGTGCAGTGAGCTGAGATCACACCACTGAACTCCAGCCTGAGCAACAGAGCGAGACTCCATCTCAAAAAAAAAAAAAAGAGTATCTCAATGATAAATATTTCTTTTAAAAAACAATATTTTATGGGAAAACCTTTAATGTATAACCACCGAATTTATAAGAATAAAAGGCATTCCTTCAGAGAAACAAAAAGATTTCCAGAAACCTTGACAGAGCTATTCACCTCAGTGGTGTTCATCCAGTGTATCATTCACTGGGGAGCGAATGCACCAAGAAAGTGATGCTGGAATGTACTTAATACCCATGATACCAACAATGCAATTAGTTTCAACAGAAACCTGTATGAAGGAGAACTTTACATGCAGCAGAACTTTACAAGGTTATAATGAAATGGAAAGTCTTTTGAGATTGCATCATAATCCTTCTTCTACCCAATATTGATTTCTTTCTCTTCTCTTCTAGGGGCATTGTTCCCAAGAATACTCCCTTATTTGATTCCTATGTGCTAATCTCCATCTCACAGTCTGCTTTCCAGAAGACCCACTTGCAATGGTGGCAGAGTCCAAGAAAGCACATGCTCATGTGGGATTCTGAAGCTGCCAACCACTGGCCAGCTCGCAGTGAGAACCCAGATAACCAAGGTGTCCTTGAAAAAGTGACAGTGAATCTGATACCTGAATGGGGCATTTAGTCAGACCAAAGAGTGTTGGTAGGAAGAAGAATTCCAAGCTAGAACCAATTGTGGGAAAGTCCCAAAGGAATAAAGAGTGAGTTATAATCATGGAATTAAAAGATGTTTCTTGTGATTGTGTGTTGGGTTATTAGAGAGAGACAGCAAGAGGGCACAAAGCCCGAGACGAGGCTGAAGAGTCAAGCAGGGGACACACAGATTTATCTGGGAGAGGCCAGGTGCAGTGGCTCATGCCTGTAATCCCAGCACTTTGGAAGGCTGAGGCAGGTGGATCACCTGAGATCAGGAGATGTAAACCAGCCTGGCCAACATGGTGAAACCCCGTCTCTACTAAAAGTACAAAAATTAGCCACATGCAGTGGCACGTGCCTGTAGTCCCAGCTACTTGAGAGGTTGAGGCTGGAGAAGCGCTTGAACCCAGGAAGCAGAGGTTGTAATGAGCCAAGATTGCACCACTGAACTCTAGCCTGGGTGACAGAGTGAGACTCCATATTTAAAAAAAAAAAAAAAAGGATTTATCTGGAAGACAATGGAAGGCCACTGAATGTTTTAAGCAGAGAAGTAACTTGATCAGGTTTATAGTTTTGAAACATCACTCTGGCTACTAGATGGACAATGGATTGGAAGGAGGCAAAAGCAGGGGCAGGAAGACCATTTAGGACGGGCTGTGATGATAGGGTGATGGCTTAGGCCAGAGAAGTGGAAATGAGAAAGATGAGATATGGATAGAATCTAGAGCTATTTATGATATAGAATTGATAATACCTACTACTGATTGGCTGTGAGAGATGAGGCGAAGGGAGTGGAGGGTGACTTTCAGAGTCTGAGTTGGACAACCAGACAAGGCAGGGATTATCTATACTCCATGGAAGCAGGGACCTTGTCTGCACTGCTGTTATTTCCAATGTGTAGCACTAGTCTGGTAGGTCTTCCAAAAGTATCCGTTGAGTAAATGAATGAATGCATAGATGAATAAGCTGGGAAGTTAAGATGATAAAATTCACTTTTGGGCCTAGAGAATTTTGAGGGCCTGTGGGTCCTCTTTTGAAAGTGTACTCTGGGGATTACATAACCTTTTGTTCAATTCTGAAGGTAACTAGTGAAAAAGTAATTCCTGTGTCCTTATTTTGAGACCATTATTCTCCCCCTGCATTTAGAAGTTTGAAGTTCCCATAAGACCTATGAGTGACCGAGTATTGATCTTAACCTATGGAGAAACTGCATGACTCTTGTGATTATCCAAATTCCTTTATCTTGTTTTAACCACAATGTATATAATTGTTTTTTTTTTCTTATTTTTTAATTTTGGAACTTGAGCCTAACATATCATATGCATATCACATTAAGGTGTTCTAGTCAAAGTTAACTGTAAAAGTATGGCACTTTTAAATGGACAAAAAGCGCTAGTTAATGAGTAGAAGGAAAATGAAAGAATACACAGGAATCCAAGGATGTTTACTGCCATCCAGTGGTGGAGCTCTCAGGCAAATATGATACAAAGTCCACAGTCAGTCTTTATGTTTTCCACTGCCAAGTCCCAAACGCGTTCATTCAAGTTCAGTGACTAATCTGCAATGCTAGCTTGCCATAAAAGTTTGTATTGTGTTTTCTTGATTTTGAAAGTAATAACTTCAGTTGGTCCTCTTGTGATCCTGAAGAAGATCCTAGGCTTCCATAAGCAGCCAGTTTGAGTTACTTGATGAGGGGAGAATCTGACTCACTAACGCCCTCCTGTTGCCAGCACACTTGCCTTCCCAAGCCCACGGCATATTCACAACCTACGGAGAGTGGAACCTCACAGATTCACCTTTAAGTTCCAACTGGCCATTTCCAAGTTATTTTTTAATCTGTGCTTTTATAACTGTTGGCTCCTAGCTGGATGGCTTAGAGCCTATGGAAACAAACAAACAAAAGGAATGGAGGAACCCTAACTCACTGATATTAAACAAGCAAGTGCCTTTGCCAACCCCCTGGAGAAAAAAATAAAATTGTTATCACCAGATTTAGTCTAAAAGAAAAGTGATCAGCCCAAGCATAGCATGCATGTTTTACAAAGTGCACTTTCTGGCCTTAACAAACACCATCCAGTTTACCCAAAGCCCATAAAAGCATTAATGTTTCCTACTTTTTTTTTTTTTTTTTTTGACAGAGTCTTGCTCTGTCACCAGGCTGGAGTACAGTAGCGCAATCTGGTCTCACTGCAATCTCCAACTCCCAGGTTCAAGTGATTCTTCTCCCTCAGACTCCTGAGTAACTGGAACTACAGGTGTGCGCCACCATGCCTGGCTAATTTTTGTATTTTTAGTAGAGATGGGGTTTCACCATGTTGGCCAGGATGGTCTTGATCTCTTGACCTCGTGATCTGCCCGCCTCAGCCTCCCAAAGTGCTGGGATTATCAGCATGAGTCACCATCCCGGCCAAAGTTTCCTGCTTTTGAAATACACATATACTATTCTCTGTGTGCTAATGATGTGGCCTCTTAACCAGGGTTTGACTTTTCTGTGCCCATCCACCAATTTACTCAAAGTCATAGTCTCAGACAGTGACCTCATTCCTTGACACTAAAAACAAACACCATCCAGATCTGTTTGCTTTCTCCTGCAGGTTTGTAGTGCATCGAAGCAGTGCCCATGGGTAAGGGCACAGAGAACACAGGGTTTTGCTTGTACCCACTGGCTTAAGCAGCTGGTTCCCAGGGACTGGCCCAGACCAAAACAAAACAAAACAAAAAAATAATAACTTCCAGAGAATGCTGTGCAAACTCTACATATAATTTATAAGAATGTGAAGACGAAGGCACACAGTTGGCATCCAATAAAAGGTCAATATTCATATTTAATCTATATCTATATTTACTTATTTACTGAAATATAGGGCATGCCAGTTTTACAAGGAAATTCTGGGGGAGAAAATTGAAATAGTTTTCTTTCCACTTGTTTTAAACAGTTTTTAAAATGATTCTGTAGATACAGTATACTATATGTGGGTGTCAAGATGAAAACCACTGGTTATGGTTATGCAACGATATTCTACTAATTCTAAAAATGAATGCTAATCACATGGTTAAAAAGAAATATTTCCACCAGGTGTGGTGGCTCATGCCTGTAATCCCGATACTTTGGGAGGTTGAGGCGAGCAGATCACCTGAGGTCAGAAGTTCGAGACCAGCCTGGCCAACATGGCGAAAACATGTCTCTACTAAAAGTACAAAAATTAGTGGGGTGTGGTGGTGCACACCTGTAATCCCAGCTACTTGGGAGACTAAGGCAGGAGAATCGCTTGACCCTAGGAGATAGAGGTTGCAGAAGCCGAGATCACACCACTGTACTCCAGCCTGGGTGACAGAATAAGACTCGTCTCAAAAAAAATAAAAACAAATAAAATTTAAGTATCTGTGACTTTTGGCACTGACTATAAAACAAAATATTAGAATAAAACTACTAAAATATTAGTAAAAACCTCTATGAAGAAAATTATAAATATTTATGACAAATATTAAATGAAATCTAAATAAATGTCATGGACTAGAAGACTCAATATTATAAAGATGTTATTTTCCCCAAAACTATCTATAGAATCAATGTAATTCTAATAAAAACCCCAACAGTGTTTTTTTTTTTTTAAACTTAACAAACAGATCCTAAATTTATAAAAAAGCAATGGGTTTAAGAGAATAAAAAGACAAGCCACAGACTGGGAGAAAATCTTTGTAAAACATATCTGGTAAAAGATATATCCAAAATATACAGAGAACTCCTAAAACCCAACAATAAGAAAATGAACACCCCAATTAAAAAATGGACAAAAGACCTGAAAAGACACAGTACTTTACCAAGGAAGATATACAGATGGCAAATAAGCTATGAAAAGGTGTTCTATATCATACGTCATTAGGGAGCTGCAAATTAAAACAATGAGATACCACAACACACCTATTAGAATGGTTAAAATCCAAAACACGGACACCATCAAATTCTGACAAAGGTATAGAGCAACAGGAATGCTCATTCATTCCTAGTGGGAATGCAAAATGGTACAGCTACTCTGGAAGACATTTTAGCAGCTTCTTACATAACTAAACATATTCTTATTATACAGCCAGCAACCATATATACTTCTTAGTATTTACCCAAATAAGCTGAAAACTTAGATCTACACAAGAACCTGCATGCAGATGTTTAGAGTAATCTGATTCTAACTGCCAAAACTTTGAAGCAACAAATATGTTCTTTAATAGGTGAATGGATAAACTGTGATACATCCATAAAATGCCAAATAATTTCAGCACTAAAAAGAAACGATCTATTAAGCCATGAAAAGAAAGGGAGGAAACTTAAGTGCATATTGTTCAGTGAAAAAAGCCAATCTGAAAAGGCTACATACTGTTTGATTCCAAACACATTTTTTGGACAAGACTATGGAGACAGTAAAAAGATCAGTGGTCGCCAGAATAGGTGGAGCACAGGGGATTTGAGGGCAGTGAAACTATTATGTGTGATATATTGGTGAATGCATGTAATTATACATTTGTCAAAACCCATCGATGTATAACACAAAGAACCTTAGTGGAAACTATAAACTTTAGCCCAGCCATTGTAACAAATGTGTTACACTAATGTAAGATATTATGAGGGAATCTGGAGTCGGCAGTGGGGGTGAGGGGCTATATGAGAACCATCTATACTTTCCCCTCAAGTTTTCTATGCATGTAAAACTGCTCAAGAAGTAAAGTCTGCTAATTAATTATTTAAAAATCAGAGTGAGCACACTCCTAAAAAAGGTAGAGGAATTTGCCTTATCAAAAATGAAGACTTATAAAAAAGCCATAATAATGAAAACAGTATAGCACTGACGCACAGATAAAAGTGATGGAATTGAACACAGAGCTTGGAAACAGACCTATGCATGGATGAAAATGTATCTATAGCACAGCTGTCTCTGTAGATCAGAAAGGGAAAGGATGACTATTGAACAAAATGATTTGTTCCATCCACAGGTATCCACCCTAAAATAATGCTTCCCAGTGTTTTTCACAGGTTGGCAAAACATCTGTTTCATGGGATGTCTATTTGGCAGACTGGGATTAATGGGAGGGGATTTGAGGCCTTTAAATGGAGCTTGGTTAAAAAAATTAAATTTTCTTTATATAATACTTTTTAAAATTAAGATTATATAGTAGGTATAAAATTAAATATTGGAAATTTTATAAAACTTCCTTAAAAAGTATTTTAAAAGTGTTATTGAGAAACTTGAGCTTACATCTGCAAACTTTTAAATAGGTTTTATCTTTGAAATGACTACCTGCAGTTCCTGATCAAGGCTTTTAATTTAATCTCTCAGATTGCTAATAGTCACCATCAGTGAAAAATTTGCACAAATGGATGGCTAAAATTTCTAAATATTTTTTAAAATCACTCAGAAATTTAAGATATTTAAAACTGCATTTAAAGATCGAACCAATCTATCTTTTTCATGTCAAATCTTTCGAATGTTGAAGCTGTAATTCACAGAATGCCCCTGTATTGTTCCAGCAGCTACTACCTGTTTTCATGCATCTATGGAATGTCCATTTGTTACACCCAGCTCTGCAGAGAATGGCTATAGCTCAAGGGTTTCGTTAAGCCATTCTAAGGTAGCAAATAGTTAATGTGATCATGGTTAACTAGGGTTAAGAAAACAGGTTTGGAAAGAAGATTATTTGATAAAAAGAAAAAGAATTTGATGATTTTTGACACAGTAGAGATTTCAGAGTTCACATTACTGACTGAAAAAAAAACCTGACAAGATAAAAAGAGACTTGTTCGAGGTCATCTAGCTGGCCATGGCAGAGGCAAAAATTAGGGCCCCGCTGGGCGCGATGGCTCATGCCTGTAATCCCAGCACTTTGGGAGGCTGCAGCGGGCAGATCACCTGAGGTTGAGAGTTCGAGACCAGCCTGACCAACATGGAGAAACCCATCTCTACTAAAAATACAAAAAATTAGCTGGGCATGGTGGTGCATGCCTCTAATCCCAGCTACTCGGGAGGCTGAGGCAGGAGAATCTCTTGAATCCGGGAGGCCGAGATTGCACCACTGCACTCCAGCCTAGGCGACAAGAGTGAAACTCTGTCTCAAAAAAATAAAACAATAAAAAAATAAAAAGAAATAAAAAGAAATTAGGACCCAGGTAGGTGCTTTGAGATGCGAAGAGTAGAGCTATTTCTGGAAGACCAGACATACATTCTTTCACAAAAAAGGAAGGGGCAGGTGAAGTGGCTGCGTGGTTCTTTTTCCTACCGAACTTTAAGCCCATACAATTCCAATTACTTCATCTTCTCCTTAAGGCTTCGACATCCCCGAGCCCCACACCCTCTCCCTGCCCCCAGGGTAGAATCAGTTGCTTCCCCTTTGCTCCCATAACACTGAATTCTAGGTTCTGTTAATTCCTGTACTTACCTTATTGCCTTATGGTTAGTTGGGCTCCCATCTATCTTCTGAGCTAGCTATGGGATCAGATGACTAGTTACTCATTTCCATAGTCCCAGGGGCTAGCACAATGCTGGGTACAAAATAAGCATTTAACAAATGCTTAGAGAATAAGTGAAATAACAGCAACTCTTTTTCACTATTAAAATCTTAGCAGAGGCAAATTAGTGCCTACCCAGTTCTCCTACGTGGGAAAGTTCTGTATGAACCATTTTCCCCTTTCCAGCCGCTTCCTTCTCTGTTTCCTCTCTATCCTTGGGTGGCTGCGCACCTTAGTGAGTATGCAACGCCCCCAGGAACCCACCTGCTACGAATTTCTTGGTCTTAAAGGAAGGATGCTGAAATTGAACCCAGCTGGGCAGGTTTCCCAAAGCCCTCCCCCTTGCCATTTCCCTAGGAACATCTTGTCATCCTTTTTTTCTTTTGCTCTTTGGGCCTCTGCAAATGGTGAGAGGAAGAGGGCTGTTTTCTCTTCGAAGCACAGGACACTCCAGGTGGGGCTTAGGAGCAACATGACATCCTGTTCTGTATGTGCCTTAGAAGGGTCTGGGATTTTTATAGTTTAAGGTAACCTGCAGAGAACTATTAACGCCACAAGGGAAGGAACCAGGGGAGACAATTCCTATGGAGAGGAAGAGAGAAGTTTGCTTACTGACAGCAGAAGAAATATTCATCATTCAAAGAAATGTCTGGGAATGGGGCTGAAAAAGTTGAGATACTAAAGGTTGAAGAGGAACTTTAAAGACATCTTAGTAGGCCCTCGCCCATAAGCATCACATGATAAGGCTCCTTTGAGAGCATAACTTACCACTCCCCCGGGGTTCTCTTTCTGCTCCAGCCACACTGATTTTGCTGGCACTGAAGTTCCCCAGACATTCTCACCTCTTCTTTTGGTAACGGCCAAACCATAATTTTTTTTTTTTTGAGACAGAGTCTGGCTCTGTAGTCCAGGCTAGAGTGCAGTGGTGTGATCTTGGCTGACTGCAACTCTGCCTCCCAAGTTCAAGTGATTCTCCTGCCGCAGCCTCCCGAGTAGCTGGGATTGCAGGTGCACCACATCCGGCTAATTTTTGTATTTTTAGTAGAGACGGGGTTTCAGCATGTTGGTCAGGCTGTCTCGATCTCAAACTGCTGACCTCTTGATCTGTTCGCCTCGGCCTCCCAAAGTTCTGGGATTTCAGGCGTGAGCCATCATGCCCAGCCCAACCCATACTCTTAAAGGAAGTGAAAGCTGGCCCAAGGACCCTCACATTCCTGTGATGACTGTAAATGTTTTATCCTAACTCAGGGAGCTTTTTTCCCTGAGAAATGTCTTCTTTCTTATCAGAATGTGATTTATCCCTGCACTTTGCAGGTGATACCTTCCCTATTCCCTTTTTCTCATAATTACCCATCACTTTGATATTGATCTTTGGCAACCATCTCTATTTTCTTCTTCTTGCCAAAGATTTTGAGCAGCAAATAATAGGTGCTCTATGATATACTTATCTCATTTTCTTTGAAAGCTGGAGAGAGTAGCATCAGAGAATTTTAGTGCTGCAAGTAATTAGAGCAATTCATACATCTATGGTTATGGTCTTGTAGGTGAGGAGGGAAAAATCCCTGTTCCTCTGCCCTTCTAAATTCTCCACTGGGGCCCTTGTAACAAAAGACAGATTTAAAAGTGAAAAACAAATAGAAGTATATTAACATGTGTATCTCATATGCGCATGGAAGGCTTAGAATTTGGGCTTAATTAAACACCGCCTTCAGCTAAAATAAAGGAAGAAAGCTATGGAGGAGGCAGGTTACAAGAATATGAAACTGTCCAGCTTATTATGCAAGTTTAAGTCCCAGGGTCATCATCTTTCTGGTACAGGGAGGAAAATACTCTCACAAATGGAAATTTCCTTTATAAATTTTCCTTATAGAAAAAAGTATCTTGGGCCTGGTGTACTGGCTCATGCCTATAATCCCAGCACTTTGGGAGGCCGAGGCGGGTGGATCATGAGGTCAGGAGTTCGAGACCAGCTTGGCCAATATGGTGAAACCCTGTTTCTACTAAAAATACAAAAACTTAGCAGGGCATGGTGGTGCGTGCCTGTAGTCCCAGCTGCTTGGGAGGCTAAGGCAGGAGAATCACATGAACCCAGGAGGTGAAGGTTGCAGTGAGCCGAAATCTCACCACGGCACTCCAGCTTGGGCGACAGAGCGAGACTCCGTCTCAAAAAAACAAAGTATCTTATGTTGTTTTCAGAGCTTCCACTGTCTGCTCTTTTTCAAAATAATTACTGTGCCAGAAAAGCGTATTTAGAGGAGCATAGTCTGGTTGGCTACAGTTTGCCTCCACAAAGTAGTACATGAAACACTGACATAGATGTAGTACATAAAACTAAGGCTGTTGACTCAAATGAAATATTCATGAACCTCATTTCTTATGCATATTTCTGGCAAAAGGAGACATTCAGATTTACCAGAATTAAAGTACAATTTTAGAGTAAGAAAGTCTCTGTGTGAAAATACTATATACTATGCTTTTGCATCTATAAACTTTTTAAAATGGAAATATGAAGTTGTACAGAAGAACTCTGATGTGTTTAAGGGTTTCGTTTGGTAGATTAGTGCTTGGTGCTTATTTCAACTGGCATGACAAATCTCAAGAACATAACTTCAAACTACATAGGTTTAAATCGGATGGCCAGATTTAGTATTTTGGAATGACATTTAATTTTATGACAAATGAATAAAATATTACTCATAGTATTTTAAGGTAGAGACCAGTTCCATGGGTGGGCAGAGGAAGAGAAATGGCTCTTACTTGGGTATAAGATGCTTAAGTGCAGCTGGAAAATACATGTCAAATGAATGACTAGACTATATCTTACCATGTGCCTGTCTCTTTATGACCAAAGAATTAGGACCACTGCCACAGAATCCCAAACCTCGTGTGAGGGCAACCAGCATTAAGCCTTAAATTGCAGTAACTTCTGAAAGGAGCTAAGAGAATCTTATATGTCACAAAAAGAGGGCTGTGAAACAAACTTTATGCAAGAAAACTCACTTAAAAATAGTCACATTTAAAGCTATGTATTTTTGGCTAGGCGTGGCGGCTCAATTCTGCAATCCCAGCACTTTGGGAGGCCAGTGGGGGTGGGGGGAGGCGGTGCATCACTTGCAGTTAAGAGTTCGAGACCAGCCTGGCCAATATGGTAAAACCCGTCTCACTAAAAATATAATGATCAGCTGGGGGTGGTGGCTCACACCTGTAATTCCAGCTACTCAAGAGGCTGAGGTGGGAGAATCACTTGAACCTGGGAGGCAGAGGTTGCAGTAAGCAGAGATCATGCCACTGCTCTCCAGCCTGGGCAACAGAGCGAGACTCTCCAAAAAAATTTTAAAAAGCAAGCTATGTATTTTCATTATGTACAGACATCTCCTGCTTAATATCAGTAATCTGAAATATGAAAATGTGCTGTGTGAAATGCTAATAGAATTCATGATACACCTCAGTCAGATCCCATAATTTCCTTCAAAGACAATGGAAACACAATAAAACTGTCATGTTAGAATGTAAAAGGCTTAAAACATCTCTTGGTGATCAAAGTTGCTTTGTGTGCAGTGGTATCTTCTCTTCCATGTTTGTTTTTCTCACACATACTCACCTGGCTTTCTTCTGCACAGTTTTAGACACTTGCTGTACTTTTTTGGGACTTGCACAACACTAGATAAAAACAAGGTCTAGACGGGAAAGGCACTGTGAAAATGCATTAAGAGCACATGCTGGAAACTGGGAACAGCTGGAAACTGGTCACACAATTCTCCTATACAAACATCAGCTACAAGACGTTGCAAGACATAGGTAAGATGTGAAGCTTTGATATTGTATTAGCTTTCTGTCACTGCAAACTCAGTGGCTTCAAACAATATACATTTGTTATCTTCAGTTCTATAGGTTGGAAGTTGACACTGAAACTGGCCCAATTATCCCACAGAACTGATGTTTATAATTTCTTTTTTTTTAATTTTGAGATGGAGTCTCACTCTGTGGCTCAAGCTGGAGTGCAGTGGTGCCATCTCGGCTCACTGCAACCTTTGCCTCCTGAGTTCAAGCTATTCTCCTGCCTCAGCCTCCTAAATAGCGGGGACTATAGGCTCATGCCACCATGCCCAGCTAATTATTTTGTATTTTTAGTAGAAACAGGGTTTCACCATGTTAGCCAGGCTGGTCTCGATCATCTGACCCCGTGATTCACCCACCTCAGCCTCCCAAAGTGCTGAGATTACAGGCGTGAGCCACCGTGCCCAGCCTATAGTTGGTTTTTAAAAACTCAGATGCTTTTTCAAGTAAAAGTGAATTTCAGCTAAAGTTATGAAACAATGGCATTACTGTGGTTGTGTAAGCAGGGACTGGAACTGTGAAAGCTGTTATTTATTTTTCCTGTGATATATATTTGTATTAGTTTGCTAGGGCTGCCATAACAAAGTACCAGAAACTGGGTGGCTTAAACCACAGAAATGTGTTTTCTCTTAAATCTGGAGGCTAGCTGTTTGAGTTCAAAGTTTCGGCAGTGTTGATTTGTTCTGAGGCCTGTCTTCTTGGCTTGTTGATGGCCACTGTCTCCCTGTCTTCACGGGGTCTTTCCTGTGTATCTGTGTCCTAATTTCTTCTTGTAAGTGTTACAGGTAGTTAGACAGGCATGAGTGGGGCAGGGGAGGGTTCTTACCCCACTCACTAGGAATGTCAGGTGATGGTTTGGCAATGATCACACTGGCTCTCTAAAAGTGGTCAACTGGCTGCTGGGGCCAGGGAGAGGCCATTTCCCCATGGTCCACACCTGTTGCACCGAGGTGTGAACTGAATGCAGGTGCCGAAGAGATGCAACTTCCTGGGTGTGTGCATGAAGGATAAAATGGTGGAGTATGGCTTTCCAGGGGCAGAGCACCAGAAAAGGGAAGAATGCCTCAGATGAGCATGTGGATGGCTTCCTAAACAGTGTGTGTGCTCATTTCCCAAGTGTGAGGAGGGCGCTATGTGTGCAGGCACCACACTCTACGGGAAGAACCGTGGGAAAGGGGCCAGCCTATAAAGTCCTAGGTTCAGCTGGGTGCGGTGGCTCACGAGGGAGCCAGCACTTTGGGAGGCCGAGGCAGGCAGATCACGAGGTCAGGAGATGGTAACAACCCTGGCTAACACGGTGAAACCCTGTCTCTACTAAAAATACAAAAACTTACCTGGGCATGGTGGCACACACCTGTACTCCCAGTTACTTGAGAGGCTGAGGCAGGAGAATTGCTGAAACCTGGGAGGCAGAGGTTGCAGTGAGCCGAGATTGCACCACTGCGCTCCAGCCTGGGAGACAGAGCAAGACTCTATCTCAAAAAAACAAAACAAAACAAACAAAAAGAGCAGGAGGGCCGGGCGCAGTGGCTCAAGCCTGTAATCCCAGCACTTTGGGAGGCTGAGGAGGGCAGATCATGAGGTCAGGAGTTCGAGATCAGCCTGGCCAATATGGTGAAACCCCGTGTCTACTAAAAATACAAAAATTAGCTGGGCGTGGTGGCATGTGCCTGTAATCCCATCTACTCAGGAGGCTGAGGCAGAAGAATCGCTTGAACCTGGGGGGTGGAGTTTGCAATGAGCCGAGATGACACCACTGCAGTCCAGCCTGGGCAACAGAACAAGACTGTGTCTCTTAAAAGAAGTCCTAGGTTCAAGGTTAAACACCACACTTGACCTTCAGGTGCCCACTTGGGTCTCTTCCAAGTGAACTTTCCTTTCTTTCCTTTTCTGAAACCTGTTTAAATAAACTTCCATTTCTGCTCTGAAACTTGCCTCCTCTCTTTTTCTGCCTTATGCCCCTCAGTCAAATTCTGTCTTCTGAGGAGGCAGGAACTGAGGTTGCTGCAGACCTATACGGGTTCACCACCAGTAACTCGGATACCTTCTATGGTTAACACAAGGACAGCAGCCATATTGGGTAAGGGCCACCCCAATGACCTCATTACCCTTAATTACCTCATTAAAGATCTGATCTCCAAATAGAGTCATTTTTTAGAGGTTAAAATTCCAATATATGGACGTTAGGGGAAACAATTTAGCCCATAACAAGATCTAACAAATTTAATGATTAACTTGTAAAAGACTCTACATTAACAGAAGACCACTGGTAAAAATAAAAGTGGGGAGAGTGGGATACAACTTTTACATGTGTACTCATTGACAATTACTCTCAGGTAGAATTTTTTCTACAAAAACGGTGATTTATTTCACTTTAACATACAATGATAGATATATTGGAGATCGTCAAATTTAAAAAATGTTTGTTGGGCTTACTTTACATATTACAATACTAATGAAAGCTTATAAACTCTTCCATTTCAATGAAGGAAAGGGATCCAAGTGACACCTGCTAGCAGCTTGGCTGAAAAGGACATTAAAATCAGACAAAACATTGAAAATATAAAGTACTTTTCTCCAAATGTGTATAAAAGTTTTGAAACAAAATCACTGCCTGCTCCACAGGACAATTTGAATTTCAAAAATGCTCCAGGCCAGGAATCTCATAACCCTGTGTAACAATACTTATAATACAGCTTAACAATATTTTACTGAAGACTTTTTCATTTGAGATTTTAAAAGAACTGAAGTAAAAGGAAAACAGTAGCTAAGGAACTGCACAACCAAAATAATGAAAATTATATAAAATATTTCCACCACTATTTAAATGCCAAATTTAATCAAGCAATAGTAAAAAACCAAAACGACATAATAATACAACCTTCTGTTTAAAATAACAGCACTGTTCCACCTCTTTACCATTGAATTTTACATATGAACAGACTATATATACTGGTTTTTCAGAGAAATGTCCATTTGGTCTGCCACCTGTCAGGCTCATCCTAAATCCTCTCATTGTCTTCAGAGGACTTGCAACTCCATGCTGTTTCTGTATCTCCAACCTTCTGGGTTAGGTGCAATGTCTCAAGTATAATACATTTCTCCCTTTACCTTTACACAGTGCAGAGTATATGGGCTTTGGTTATGTAGATTCTCTTTCAATCCAGGTCACTGTCTTTCTCTAAATTCAAGGCGGTATTCAACGGAGTGCAGTAGTTCGGCTTGTCAGAAGGTACATAGCCTGGCAGACACAAACACTTGTAGGAACCTTCGGTGTTAATGCACTTGGCATTCTTGCAGAGAGACATCCGGTTGTTCAACTCATTGCATTCATTTACATCTGTAATAAGTCAAATCATAAAGGTAAACAATCTTCAATATTGCTCTGTGAGGACTCATAAGCGATCTGAGGCTTACCTGAGGCATTGAGGCGGTCTAAACGCTGCCCTTCCCCTGACCACCCCAAGCTTATCCCAAGTAAGCTTTCCCATTGTTGTTTCAATCAAGGACAAGATAAAGGTGATTTTTTAGATGTTAAAGAGGTAGATTACCATGGAGGTTCTAGAATTTCTTTCCCTGTTATTTAGCACAACATGAGCATTTTGTGAGCTTGCTATTTTCTAGCAGAACTTTACGAAAGTTAAAGGAACCACATTATCTCCAAATTCCTTCCCATAGGTATGGAGGAACTGCTAGATTTGTCAAGAGGAACCAGATAGGTAAGCAGAGAGCTTTCCTCGCAGCCTCTCCAAAGCTTTCAGTAACATTCACAGACCTCTTTCTCCATGAGATCCATTTAGGCTCTCACTCACTTGAAACATGTGTTAAGAACTAGGTTACCACCAGGCTGGGAACGGCGACTCACACCTGTAATCCCAGCATTTTGTGAGGCTGAGGCAGACAGATCACGAGGTCAAGAGTTTGAGACCAGCCTGGCCAATATGGTAAAACCCCATCTCTACTAAAAAATGCAGAAATTAGCAGGGCATGCTGGTGCATGCCTGTGGTCCCAGTTGCTCAGGAGGCTGAGGCAGGAGAATCGCTTGAACCCGGGAGGCATAGGTTGCAATGAGATCACACCATTGCACTCCAGCCTATGCAAAAGAGTGAGACTTTGTCTCAAAACAAAAATAAACAAAACAAAACCTAGTTTACCTATTTTACAGATACGCCATGGATTAAAACTAACAAAAGCAAAGTGGGCAAAAGTCTGCTTCAAGAGGGAGAAGAAAAATAAACGAAAAACTTAAAAAAAAAAAGTCAGTCTTTTAGCAAAGTGGCAAACAGACCCTGAAAGACAACAGTAAGTCACAAAGGGAAGGTTAAATGTATGTTTCCAGTTCTTTTCAGTGTAAGAGGGAAGGCTACATGACAGTTTTAGGAGGAGTTTCATTCAAATGATTACTAGTAATTTGTATTTTTTGCAGATGTCTACATTCTCTTATGCTAGTGTCAAGTATTCAAGGAAATCATTACTTGCAGCAGTCAAAAGCTAATTTTTTTTTTGAGACGGAGTTTCACTCTTGCTGGCCAGGCTGAAGTGCAATGGCATGATTTCAGCTTACCGCGAACTCTGCCTCTCAGGTTAAAGCAATTCTCCTGCCTCAGCCTCCCAAGTAGCTGGAATTACAGACATGCGCCACCATGCCCAGCTAATTTTGTATTTTTAGTAAAGACGGGGGTTCTCCACGTTGGTCAGGCTGGTCTCAAACTCCTGATCTCAGGTCATCCACTCATCTTGGCCTCCCAAAGTGCTGGGATTATAGGCGTGAGCCACTGCACCTGACCTCAAAAGCTAAATTTAAGAGTCAAAGTAATTACCTGGGATATTCTGGCCTTTCCTCCAATATTTACCACTATTTGGATTCTTTTTTTTCCAATCCTCATTGATAAATGGATTCCTAAATTAAATGCCAACTCTTTCTTTTTAAAAAGAATTGTGATAGGCTGGGTGTGGTGGCTCATGCCTGTGATCCCAGCACTTTGGGAGGCCAAGATGGGTGGATCACCTGAGGTCAGGAGTTCGAGACCAGCCTGGCCAAGATGGTGAAACCCCGTCTCTACTAAAAATACAAAATTAGTCGGGTGTGGTGGAGCACGCCTGTAATCCAGCTACTTGGGAGGCTGAGGCAGGAGAATTGCTTGAACCTAGGAAGCACAAGTTGCAGTGAGTTGAGATCACCCACTGCACTCCAGCCTGGGTGACAAAACCAAAACACAGTCTCAAAAAAAAAAAAAAAAACTGCGGTAAAATACACAGAACACATTTACCATTTTAACCATTTTAAAGTATATAGTCCAGTGGCATTAATGTATAGCTTGAGAACTTTTCTCATCTTCCCAAACTGAAACTCAGCAAATCTATTTTAAATGTTCTCAACTGACTGAGTTATGGACATAAAACACACATCATTCTTACCGACACAGGTCATCTTGGCCGTATCCAAGTGATACCCATCAAAGCAATCACAGGTGTAACCTTCCTGGACCCTCACACAGCGACCATTTTCACATCCATTGAGGATGCCGCATTCCTCAGCCTGTAACTCCTCAAAGCTATTTAGAAAACCTGGAAAGGAAAGGGCAAAAGCTCAGTTAGACATTTCCAACCTCCTATACCATTTTTTAAATGATATTAAGATTATGGTTCATTATATATATTTCAGACACCTTAAAGTTAGCATTAAAAATTAATACTGAATGTGTAAAACAGCATAAAATAGCATAAAAATAAAAAACAGCATAAAAATAAAATAGCTAATTTGTAAATTAGCTGTGTAAAATAGCATAAAAACAAAAAAAAATTGTATATTTTGTGCAGAGTAGCCTCATATCTTGAATTCTGATGTTCTATATTAAAATCACATAAAATGAGAATGCAAGTATGGTTTTTGTTTTTGCTCTTCATTATTGAAAGTGTTCATCTAAAGTTCCAAATTTCCTGAGTTAGCAATAGGGCAAATGTCAGACTCTTTCAAGGATGGACTCGTTGGATTCACTAGCAGAGTCCAGTAAGCATTTGCTAAGAAGGTCCATAAGAGTGTGAGGCAATACGTTTTCAGCCAGAGTTTGTAGGACCAGAGAGGAGCAAGCTGGCCTTGCCATGTGTTTGTTTGCTCTGACTATAGAATGAGCTGTATAAAAGGGCTGTCAGGAAATCAAAGGACAAATTAGTAAAGGGGCCCAAAACATCCTGATAAATGAGAAAAGGACACCATACTTGTGTTCAGAAAACCAAGTCTGGCTCACACCTATAATACCAGCACTTGGGAAGGCTGAGGTAGGCGGATCGCCTGAGGCCAGGAGTTTGAGACCTGCCTGGACAACATGGTGAAACACCATCTCTATAAAAACACAAACAATTAGCCAGGCGTGGTGACAGGCGTCTGTAATCCTAGCTACTCAGGAGGCTGAGGCTGAAGAATCGTTTGAACCCAGGAGGTGGAGGTTGCAGTGAGCAGAGATCACAGCCACTGCCCTCCAGCCTGAGGAATAGCAAGACTCTGTCTCAAAACAACCACCAAAAGTCTTATTTTAAGGAAACAGAGACTCTTGTTTAGCTCTTTTTATTGTTTATATCTCTTGAAACCAATTCAGAGCTAGATTTTAGGGTTTTCATGATACAAAAACAATTCAGCCAGGCCTCAAGAGTGTTTAGCTCTCATTTTGCAGAGGAAAGTTCTAAACATAAATCTACAGTGACCCAACACACTGTCATGTGGCCTCTCATCTCTCTCCCCAATACTACCACAAAGTAGCTTCAAAAAAAAAAAAAAAAAAAAAAAAAAAGGCCCCAACTAACTGACCATTTAATTAATAAT
>CAUYQU010022669.1:0-10106 GCA_963574635.1 Cheracebus regulus
GCCACCAGCTGGGATTATGGACACCTGGAGCTGCTGCAGACCTGCCTCCCCTCCTGCTGGCTGCGTGCAGTGGGACCGCACCCCCAGTGTGGACTTGGACAGGCAGCGTCAGCATCCTGGGACCCACCCGGAGCTCCTGAACCAAAATCTGCAGTGTAAGGAATCCCCAGTGATGGTTCACACCAGAGCCTGAGAAGTGTCCAGCAGGAGAGCATGAGGCCAGTGCACACCCCGTCCATTCCACGGTGCATCCAGGAACTTCTCAGATGCTCTCAAGTCCAAGGTGGGGTGCCCTGTGAGGGAGGTGACTGCTGGCAGAGGAAGGCGGGTCTGTCCGTAGGCAGTAGCCCCAGGACATGCATGGGGACAAAGGGCTCTGCTGGACAGTGAGGAGGAGAGGCTCTGCTGACCTGCTAGGCAAGGGATAAGGTATTCATCTTCTGTTGGCCAATCCTGATTGTACCCTAAGACCACAGGCTTATCCTGCTGGGTTCTTAAGGGCTTCTGCCAGAACCAACTCCCCTTTCCCTCCCAGACATGAAGCAGGAAGCCCTGTTTTCTCTTTCATCAGCTGGCTTACAAGCCCATGTCACCCCGCTGCTGGGTCACTTTAGAGAACCCCCGCTCTTTGCCTTCTGTGAGGCCTAAGACTTCCTAGGGCCCCAGAGAACCCCCACTCCATGAAAAGGGCAGGGAAAGGTGGCATCTAGGTCTACAGGTCCACTTTGCTGAGCAAAGGTGGCACAGCTGTTTGCTGCCGAGCACCGGATGAAGGGCACAGTCTGCAGTTGACAACAAGAGTCCAGGTCTACCCACAGCAGGCCTTCAGCTCGGCCAAGGCCTAGAAGCCCAATGCCCCAGCTCCTCTATCTGCAGGCCAGGAGGAAGACAGGCTGGTTAGAGGGTGAGACAGCTTCCCAAATGCAAGGCCTTGTCACAGTGCATCGCAGGTAGCTGGTGCTAAGCAGTGTGAGTGCGTGGCGGCAGTGGTACCTTTACCCCTGAGGCTGGCGTGCCACATAGGAACAAGCTTGTGCACATCACGGTCTCTGCTTCCCCCAAAAATCACAGCCCTGGCTGTCTAGGGAGATAGGGTCTGAATTTTGAGTGGAAAAAGCTAGCTAACAGGAGAAGGTGCCACCCGGTGACTTCTGAGGAGGCAGGGGAAGGATAGTGCAGGAACAAGGAGGTGCGTCCACTCACTGTGCCCGGCTCGAGCTGGAAGCTGATGAGCAGCAGGACCTGGGCCACCAGCACTGCGAAGGACAGGTTGGCGTGGATGTGGTAGCGCTGGTTCCTGATGGTGCTCACGGAGCTGAGGACAGAAACATGGTGTGAGGCCGGGCCCTGCGCTCACCCAGTCCCCCAGACTGGGCTCCCTGCCCCCACAAAGTCTCTGCATCCATTCCTCCAAGAGCAGCTGGAGGAGTTGCTGTCACTTCCTATTGTAGACCTTCAACGGCTCCCTATTGCTCTTGGATCTGATCTCAGCTCCTTCCATGCCTACCCAGCCCTACAGTCTGACTCTGGGCCGTGGCAGCTTAGCTAAGCCTGGTGCTCCCACCTTCACAGCCCCTCCCCTCTCCCCTGTCTCTTCCATCTTGCGATCTGGGGTGCAGGCAGGGGCTGAGGGGCTGCTGGGTGGATCAGAGAAGAGGACTCACGACAGCACAGCAAAGGTGACCAGCGTGGCCACCAGGCAGAGCACAGACAAGGAGCAGCCCACGTAGCTGATGGACGACAGCGCCACCTGGTGTCCGCGTGCGAGCTGCAGGGAATGAAGCAGAGGCGTCAGCAGGGGCCCAGCCACTCCACCAGAGCCTGAGGCTCAGAGGGCCCAGGCAGGTGCACAGCTGGTCCCCTTTGGACATGGTGCTGGCCACCAAGCCCTGCCTCTCAGCCCAGATGTCCGCTGCTGCCACTGACAGACGCCAGCGCTGAGGCTGCAGCCCTGGTTGTGCACAGGCCCAGTGCCCGAGGGTCCCTACAGATCACTCAGCTCCCTCAGCCGTGGTCTCCAGGCGCTAAGCTTCCTGTCTACATGCAACACACAGGGCTGCAGAGGGAGAGTCAGCCCTGGAGCCAGACCTCCCGGGTTCAAGTCCCAGGTGGGCCACATCCTGGATGACAATCTGCGACATGTGACACTCGGCTGTGAAATGAAAACACTGACGCCTTGTCACTCCCACAGTGGCCGCAAAGACTCCATGAATTTGCAAACATAAAGTGCTGGAGCAGCTAGGGAAGAGCTGGCTACCGCTCCTGCCCAAGGCTGCCCTCCCAGTCCCCGCACAACAGCTGCCGCGTGCACGCTGTGGCCTCAGGAAAGCCCTCTAAATGGACACAGTTGGCGACACCAGCACCCATGTCTGCTGGGTCCCAACACCTTGTGGGAATCAGGCAGAGCAGAACACACCTGGAGATTACGTGGGTGCAGAGCCACTACAGATGGGACTGAAGCCACCGTTCACCCACCGCACAATCCAGACGGCACTCCCTCAGCTCTGGATTCGGGGACTCAAGCTCAGACACATGTGACCCTGGGTTCCAGGAGGCTCCAAGCTCCTAAGCCACAGGCCTGGAAAGGCAGCCTCCCAGCTGCTCACGTGCAGGAGACTGCCACGTGTTTCCTCCTGTGTCCATGGCTCTTGTCAGAGGCCCAGCTGAAGCCTGAAGCCAGGATCATGCTGTCCCCATCTGGCACAAAGACCCTACACCCCAGACCCACATTCCCCCAACCTCCGAGACCCCTGCCTCCAGCTTCCTCCTGTGGCATGGGGGTAAGGGGAGTCTAAATGCCTTCTCCCTGATCACCAGGACAAAGGAACGAAAGGAGGTCACTCTGAGTGATAAGGAGCTATTTGCAATGGCAGAGGAGACGCTGCAGGCCCAGGAGGCCCCGGCTCAGGGCGAGGCAGGCAGTGCACTGGACCACAGGAGGCAGCCTGGACTAGGGGGCCGTGGGAGGCCCAAACACTCAGTGGGCACTGCCTTCAGCCATGATTCACAGTGGAGCGAGCTCACGCCTGGGGGGCTACAGACATGCCAGGTTCCTGGCTGCATGGGGATGGGGTGGGCATGGCCCGGATCCCGCAGCCTGTGCCTCCCCCTCTAGCAGGAGCTCATTTTCACCCTGCAGACCCTGGTATCCTCTCCAGGGTCCAGGGCTTGCGGGAGGCAGGACCTCAGCCTGGCCCCCATCGGGAGTGACACAGCGGCTGCCATGACACTGGCAGCGCTTCCCCTGGCGGGGTCTCTGCTCTTGGGCTCAGGGACAAGGCGGAGAGGCTGAGGGCTGGGCAGAGCCACCTCTGCTGAATGCCGGCTCAGGCCTTGGCAGCCAAAGACCTATGCACAAGCTCAGATTTCCCTGGGGCGGGACATCCCTCTTCACGGACATTATGGTATCACGGGAAAGATGGGCACTGCGTGACCAGGACCAGAGAGACAGAAAAGTCCCCTTTTCAGGTTCATGACACCCCAGAGAGAGAGGAGGGGCAGTCACAGGGAGCCCACCAGCATCCCTGAGGATGAGAGGGGACTTTGAAGAAATGGGGCCCCCTGGCCCCTTGGGAGAATGGCTGCGGTTTCTTGCTCATGTTTCTGGTTATTGTAAAATCATCCATTTAGAGCTGGGAGATCCCACTGTTCCTTCTCCCATGGATAAACCTTTTTCCTTCACCTCCTGGGCCTGGCCTCCTGGCTGGGAAGACTGTTGGGCTGTCAACCTCTGTACCCTGGGAATCACAGCCATGCCAGCAGGCTTCCCTGCAGCAGGCGCCGCGACGTCCCCTGGTGAGCGCCTGTCTCGGCTTCCTCTGACCCTCATGGGCTCTCCTGCACTGGGCTTGAGGAGCTCAGGGTGGAGACTTTGGTGAACTCGCACAGACTGCCCAGAGCTCACTTCCGCTCCCCGCCTGCTAACACCCAGGGCACCTGGAATGCTGCGTGTGACCAGGGGCCTCCCCGGGGCCTGAGGCTGCCCAGTGCTGCCCCTGTGCTCCATCAGGTGGGAGCTGAGGTCCCAGGTGTCTTCTGCCAGCAGAAGGGGCCCTGTGCAAGGGGAAGGCACTCATCAGTCCCCTCCCGAGCATGTTTGGCAAACAAGTTCCTCAACAGGCGGGCGCTGCCATGCATTCCCACCGCAGCATTCTCGGCAGTGGAAACAACTGTCTCCATCTGCAGATGGACGGGCCAAGGGCTGCTCCGATGAATCGCAGAGCCCCAGCAGGTGAAGGGAGCTAAGTTCCGGGGCCACATTCCCCACACTCCCCGTGTGACACTCCAGTTCCTGCATGACATTGTTAGTAAATCTTCCAAGAAATGATGTTTCTGGTTTCAGGTAAGTTCGGGAAAAGCTCCTTTCTCTGCACCCCTTAAAAGACTTTTTGGAGGAATATGAAGCCATTGAAGAGTTCTGAGGATTCTGCAGGTTAAAAAAACCACCCTGTTTAGCTATGTTTAACTTGGCATTTCTTAAACTCTTTGGAGGAGCAAGGAAAAAGACCCAATGACAACAGCAGAGATGTGGTTTAAGAGGTGCTATTTTAGAGGAAGTGAGATTTTTCAGAAACTAAGAATAAAACCAAATACAGGAAACGTTGACATCATACTGGATATGCAATCTTTCTTTGCTGTCTCTAAGATGATTGAGACCATCTTTCTTCTTGTCTCTCACACTGATCTCTGCCTAGAGATGGAAGGAAGTGTCAGTTACAAGAGTTTTGGGCCTCAGCAGAGGGAATGGTTCTTGGAAACGAACATCCAGCTCTGCAGCAGTAACCAAACTGAATTCAGTTAAAAACCAACGGAGGCTGGGTGCAGTGGTTCACGCGTGTAATCCCAGCACTTTGGAAGGCCGAGGTGGGCCGATTACCTGAGGTCAGGAGTTTGAGACCAGCCTGGCCAACATGGGGAAAACCCTGTCTCTAGTAAAATACAAAAATCTGCCAGGTGTGGTGGCAGGCACCTGTAATCCCAGCTACTCAGGAGGCTGAGGCAGGAGAATCGCTTGAACCCGGAAGGCAGAGGCTGCAGTGAGCTGAGATCATGCCACTGCACTCCAGCGTGGGCAACAGAGCCAGACTCCATCTCAAAAAAACAAACAAAAAATCAATGGAAACACTGCTACTGAAGGAAAACAATGGTGTCCAAAAGCCTGCCTGGCCCACTGCCCTGGGAAGCCCCCTAAGAGACGCACCCCACACAGTCCTCCACCCGACGAGGCCCTGGATCCTCCCCACCCCAATCTTCTCTACACGACCCCAGTCACCTCACGTCCCACCAGAGGGATGCATACCGCTCTTGGATGCCACGGCTGCATTTCATGGGGCATCCTCTTTCCCCCAGGGATGTGGTAAGCCCTGAGGGTGCAGTCCACTTAGGGGAGTTTTCCTACCGCATCACTCGCAGCTCTCAGAACAGCAGTGAGCACTCTTGGGTACAACAGTAACCAGAGGGATTTGCTGAAGGCATCAGGGAGATAGAGCCCTTACGTCTACCCATCTGACTCTCCACTGATTCAAGAGAGACTTCCTAAATCTCTGTCACTGATTAACTTCTTTTAAATGGAGAAAATAAAGCTTTACCTCATCTATGTGCAGCTGCAGCAAGGTTCTGGTGCGTAGTATGAGAGTTCGCTGCACACTGGGCTGCAGTTAGTCAGCCAACTCTCAAAACATCTTACTCTCCATTCTGGGCCACCCATTCTACTGGGAGTTTCTGACCAATGGGAGTCCATCCCAAGCCCCAGACCCACACCTACCCATTTATGCCTTAGGCCTTCCAACCATATTACCAATCAAACTTATCGTCAGCTAGCCACACCCATCATCAACCAATCCACCATCAACCAACCCATCTTCAACCAAGCCACCATCAACAAACCCGTTATCAATCAACCCACCATCAACCAATCCATCATCAATCAACCTTACCATTAACTAAGCCTACCATCAGCCAACATTATATTCAAGCAATGCACCATCAGCCAATCTATCAACCAACCCCACCATCAACCAACCTGGCCATCAACCAAATCGACTGTGAACTACTCTTACCATCAACCAACCCATCATCAACCCATCTACCAGCCAACTCCACATCAGCCAAACCCACCATCAATTAACCTTACCTTCAAGTAATCCACTATCAACGAACTCTAACATTAATAGACCCATCATCAACCAAACTCATCATAAACTGACCTTCAACCAACCCACTATCAACTAACCTGATCATTAACCAACCCATTAACCAAATGCATCATAAACCAACCTATCGACCAACCTGATTATCAATCAAACCCATTATCAACCAACCCTACCTTCAGCCAACCCTATCCTCAATCAACCTTACCATCAACAAATCTTACCATCAACAAACCCCACCATGTACCAATTCCATCATCAATCAAGTCTCTTTATCATGCACTTTTATCAATCCCACACAAAGCCAGCATCATGCCAGGCACAATGCAGAACACCAAAAGGAAAGGCATATGGCTCCTCCCTTGAACAGAGCTAAGAGCCTGACCAGGCAATTTTGAAATGATTTTAAGTAACATAAGGCCAGATATATTGGAGGATCACATTTTACATGGTGCTTGAGTTATAAGGTGAGTCCACAAGTAAAAATGATAGATGACCAAAATGACTTTGAAAACTCCTGAGATCCCCATAAACTGGAGTCTCCACGACTTATGCACGTAACCTCATACATTATTCTTACACACAGTGGTTTGAATAATACTGAGGCAGACTTCAGGAGGGATCAAGAAGAAACTGCATGTAGACGTCAGGGTCTGCAAACCTCTCTGCTTCAACACAGCTTTCAAGTCCACAGAGTGGACTGGGCAGAAGGTGACAATCTAGGTGATTCTGGTAGCTCACTCCCTTCTCTTTACTACAGGGACTTTCTAGTTGTAACACACATTCAGCCATGGATTTGTTATTGTATTACTTATCCCTGCAACCTGTGTTAAACATAACTCCAACACGACCTGCAAAAGGCCTTAGGAAATTGGAAGGGTGATCTGGAGGAGGGGGAGAGAAATACTGAGTGGGTGTTAGGAGAGAGGCCTCCACACAGGCCTCAACACTTGGGCAGAAACCTGACAGACAGGACAGGAGACAGCCTTTTAGACCGGAGTGATGTGAGCTCTGACGGTCAGTTCCATGAAGACAGGTCGATTGTCTTGTTTAACTGTGAATCCCCGGGGCCCGACAGAGGATCTGGCAAACTCCAGGCATCATGGAGAACCACAGAAGAGTGGCTGGGAAAGACAGAAAGGAGGGACTGCCTTTACTGGGCACCTGCTGCTTGAAGGCCTGGAATCCTCACAGCAAGCCCACGGGTGGACGGCGTGGTTTCCCTCTACAGATGAAGGCGCCAAGGCGGCCCCGGTAAGCGACTGCCCGCCACCACACGGCTGCTGAGAAGCAGTGCCGGGGCTGCCCCTGCTGGCCCTGTCTCCGCACCGACTGCACCAGGCACGGAGGGCTCATCGCAGTGGGGAAGCGGGTAATGAACGAAGATGTGGATGTGTAGATGCATGAATAAATACATAAGGCTCCAGTGTCACGTTGATGAGGCTGTGATGGAAACGCACAGGGCAGTGGCGGAGGTGACCGCAGAGGGACAGAGGAATGCTGGCCCTCACACGGCCACGATCTGAGCAAGGCCCTGATCCCGGCCCCTCCCTGTCCCTTGCAGCGCCCACCTCCAAGTCCTGCTGGCTTCTCAGCCACACAGAGCCATCTGTCCCAATCCTCTTTCTCATTTCCAGAGCCTCTGCCTTGATCTCCTGGGTCTCCCCACAGCACCAGCCCCATCCTCTACCAAGTCTCTCCTGGTGTGGGCTCCACTGTACATGGGAGCCCCGTCCCTTGAGGCTCACCCCCTCCATGGTGCCTGAGGCTCAGACTCAAGCCCCGCTTCCCCACCATGGCTTCCGAGGCCCCACACGCTCCAGCCCCAGCCCGTGCCTCTGACTCGCCTCCATCCACCCTCTCCCTTCATCATGGGAAAGCAACAGCCTCCCCTGTAGCTCCACAGAGGGGACTGGACACGGGGAGCTGGTTACGAAGGTGAGGGAAGCCCTGAAAAAGCCAAGAGAAGGCAGTGAGGCAGCCCAGACGGCAGCCACCATGGGAGGACAGCGGGAGAGGGGACAGCCAGAGCCAGGGCCTGGCCACCAGCAGGCACTGGAACCAGACTAGCCTGCCCAGGTGAAGCTTCAGGGGGGTGGTCTGCATGTAAGGGCTGGAGCCACAGGGGGATGCCCATGCCAGCAGGGGCCTGGGCAGGAGGCTGCCCCTCTGCCCATCCTGCAGCACCATCTCTCCTTGGTTGGACTTGGCAGGAAGCCAAACAGAGAACAGGACACTTGGAGGATGGGTTCCAGAGCGCGAGAGCAGGGCCGAGGACTGGGTCCACACCCCACCATGAGCACACCCTACCCCCACACCGGCCCTCAAACCAGCCATCTGCTTCCCCACCGCTGGCACCCACCCTGTCCGGACAAGGATGGTTCCTGCCTGTCTCTGGTCTCTCAGTGGCTGGCATCCAGGCTCCCACAGGGCCTGCCTCCTTCAGGGCAGCCCTCGGCCCGACTGAGCTATACTCTTGCCCTTGGCTCCTGGACAGCAGGAGCAGCCCGGCCCTGGCGGATCTGTGACTCCAGGCATCCCTGGTTTGGCAGCCATCCTGGCCGTAGGCAGCTGTAGCATGTGCCAGCAGCATGCACCCAGCCTCCCCCTGGGCCAGGTCCAGTTGCTGGCACATTTCACGTCCACTGATGGAAATGAACTGACCGCTGGGGACAGGGGGAAATGAGCTTCTTGGCCCCTTGAGGGGTGCTGCAGGCTTGCGGGGTGGGGATTGGCCACGGGCAGGACTTCTTCCCCAAGGAGCCAGCTGGGCTGCTGTGTGTTTGAATAGACACTGCGACTTGCCTGCCTCAGGCCACAGTTACCTTGTTGAAAGAGTCAGCTGAGGGGACCATCGCCCCCTTGTTTTCCAGACCAGGAATCCTGGGGTTCCTGCTGTCTACCCTGGTCACATGGTTTGTGTATCAGTCTGGGGCCAGATGGGAAAACAGAAACCACTCCAGTCTTTCAAAGAATGGGACATCTGACACAGGGAATTGCTCACCCTGGGGTAGGGAGAGAAGGGAGACCTCACAGGGGTAGTGAGGTGGCCCAGGAATGAGCCACACCCCAAATCCCCCAGCAGAAGCCAGAGCCACAGAGTGTCCAGCAGGGACTACAGCTACAGCAGAGGCACGGGCCGCCAGAAAAGCCACCTGTAGCAGCAACAGAGAACTGTTGGGCCTCCTCCCCTCTCATTGCCACCCCAAGTGACAGACCCGGGACTCAGCACGGTGGTCGGCCCTGGCAGGCAGAGCCAGGCAGCAGGGGGTAGGTGGATCTGAGAGCAGAACCAGGACTCAACACAACCAGGAACTCAGCCGAGTCCCTGCTGTGCCCCAACAATGGCTGCTGTAAACAGCTGTGATGATGTAAAACTGGACTGGCGGTGCCCCCATGGGAACCTGTCCTGCACAGACTCACAGATGGAGGCCGGACGTGTGCACAGGTTGCGGCTCATTTGCGGCATCACCTGTGTCCACCCACGGGGGACTACGCAGTGGTTAACACGGGAGATGTGTGTGTGTGTACCCCAAGAAGGAGCAACCTCCAATATATACGGATACAGTTTTTAAACTGTGCCCTCTTGCCAGGCATGGTGGTGCACACCTATAGTCCCAGCTACTTGGGAGGCTGAGGTAGGAGGATCTCTGGAGCCCAGGAGGTCGAGGCTGCAGTGAGCGAGGTGGCGCCACTGCATTCTAGTCTGGGCTACAGCATGCAACCCTGTCTCTAAAATGAATAAATAATAAATAAAAATAAAGGGAGCAGTCTTTATACTTTGCTACCCTTTGTTTAAAGAACAGAGAGGTTTGCATCCACTGAGGTACAGAAAATTTAAAAAACAAAGAGCAAAGCAGGGCCCCAGGCTCAGCGACTGTCTGGAATGACAAAAGCAAGCACATGTCTAAGCCGCTGCTCTGGGCAGGGCCAGGAAGCAGGAACCGTGGCCGTGAC
>CAUYQU010022670.1:0-41837 GCA_963574635.1 Cheracebus regulus
ACACTCCCACCAACAGTGTAAAAGTGTTCCTATTTCTCCACATCCTCTCCAGCATCTGTTGTCCCCAGATTTTTTAATGATCACTATTCTAACTGGCATGAGGTATCATCTCAATGTGGTTTTGATTTGCATTTCTCTAATGACCAGTGATGATCAGATTTTTTTCATATGTTTGTTGGCCGCATAAATGTCTTCTTTTGAAAACTGCCTGTTCATATCCTTCACCTACTTTTTGATGGAGTTGTTTTTATTTTTCTCGTAAATTTGTTTTAGTTCTTTGTAGTTTCTGGATATTAGCCCTTTGTCAGACAGGAAAATTGCAAAAATTTTTTCACATTCTGTTGGTTGCTGTTTCACTCTAATGATTGTTTCTTTTGCTGCACAGAAGCTTTTCAGTTTAATTAGAACCCATTTGTCTATTTTGACTTTTGTTGCCATTGCTTTTTTGTTTTAGTCATGAAGTCCTTGCCTCTGCCTATGTCCTGAACATGATTGCCTAGGTTATTTTAGGGGATTTATGGTGTTAGTTCTTATGTTAAAATCTTTAATCCGTCTGGAGTTAATTTTTGTATAAAGTGTAAGAAAGGGATACAGTTTTAGTTTTAAGCATAGGGCTGGCCAGTTTTTGCAACACCTTTCATTAAATAGAGAATCCTTTCCCCATTGCTTGTTTTTGTCAGGTTTGTCAAAGATCAAAGTGCTGTAGGTGTGTAGTGTTACTCCCGAGGCCTCTGTTCTGTTCCATTGACCTATATTTCTGTTTTGTTACCAGTATCATGCTGTTTTGATTACTGTAGCCTTATAGTATAATTTGAAGTCAGGTAGCGTAATGCCTCCAGCTTTGTTCTATATGTTTAGGATTGTCTTGGCCATGCAGGCTCTTTTTTCTGGTTCCGTATGAAGTTTAAGGTGTTTCTTTCCAGTTCTTTGAAGAGGGCCAATGGTAGCTTGATGAGGATAACACTGAATCTATAAATTCCTTTGGACAGTATGGCCATTTTCATGATATTGATTCTTCCTAACCATGAGCATGGAATGTTTTTCTATCTGTTTTTTTCCCTCTTATTTCCTTGAGCAGTGGTTTGTAGTTCTCTTTGAAAAGGTCCTTCACATCCTTTGTTAGTTGTATTCCTAGGTATTTTATTCTCTTTGTAGCAATTGTGAATGGGAGTACACTGATTTTGCTCTCTGTTTGTCTGTTATTGGTGTATAGGAATGCTTGTAATTTTTTGCACATTGATTTTGTATGCTGAGATTTTGCTGAAGTTGCTTATCATCTAAGGGGATTTGGGTCTGCAATGATGGGGTCTTCTAAATATGCAATCGTGTTATCTGCAAACAGAGACCATTTGACTTTCTCTTTTCCTAAGTGAAGATCCTTTTTTTCTTTTTCTTGCCTGACTGCTCTGGCTAGCACTTCCAATACTATGTTGAATAGGAATGGTGAGAGATGGCACCTTTTCAAGTGCCAGTTTTCAAAGTGAATGCTTCCAGTTTTTGCCCATTCAGTATGATATTGGCTGTGGGTTTGTCATAGATAGCTTTTATCATTTTGAGATACATTCCATCAATACGTAGTTTATTGACAGTTTTTTGCATAAAGGGCTGTTGAATTTTGTTGGAGGCCTTCTCTTCCCTGTATCTATTGAGATGATAATAGATGCAGGTGGTTTTTGTCTTTGGTTCTGTTTGATGGATTACGTTCATAGATCTGCATATGTTGAACCAGCCTTGCATCCTTGGGATGAAGCCTATTTGATCATGATGGATAATCTTTTTGATGTATTGTTGCATTTGATTTGCCAGTATTTTAGTGAAGATTAAACATCCATCGATGTTCATCATGGATATAGGCCTGAAATTTTCTTTTTTAGTTGTGTCTATATAATTTTTATAGCAGCTGCACCAATTTACATTCCAACCAACAATGAGCAGTGGTTCCCTTTTCTCCATATCCTCAACAACACTTATTCTTTTTCTGATAATAGCCATACTTAGGTGTGAGGTGATATTTCCTCAGTTTTTTTCTTTTTCTTTTTTTCCTGAAAACAAACATTTTCCATATGTATTGGGTGTATGTGAGTATTTGTTACATTCATAGAATGGATAATGGTTGTCAGGATATTTGGCATATCCATAAGCTTTTTGGTGTGCTGTTGGATTTGTTTTTACCATATTTTATTGAAGATTTTTGCATCAATGTTCATCATGGACATTGGCCTGAAATTTTCTTCTTTAGTTGTGTCTCTGCCATGTTTCGATTTCAGGATGATGTTAGTCTCATAAAATTAGTTAAGAGAGGATTCCCTCTTTTTATATTGTTTGGAATAGTTTCACAAGGAATGGTACCAGCTCCTCTTTGTAAGTCTGGCAGAATTTGTCTGTGAATCTGTCTGGTCCTGGACTTTTTTTTTAGTGTTAGGCATTAACTGCTGCCTTAACTTCAGTCCTTGAGATTATTACAAACACCTGTATGCATATAAACCAGTAAATCTAGAATAAATGGATAAACACCCGGACACTTACAACCTCCCAAGACGAAACTAGGAGGAAGTAGAATCCCTGAGTAGACCGATGTTTTCTTATGTATCCATCTATCAATGGACACTTAGGTTGATTCCTTATCTTTGCTATTGTGAATAATGCTATGACAAATATGAGAATGCAAGTATCCCTATGATATTCAAATGTGTATTTCTTTGCATAAATAGCTAGTAGTTTGAGCACTGAATCACATTGTAGCTCTATTTTTAGTTTTTAAAGAAATTTCTATACTGTTTTTCCTAGTGGTTGTACTAATTTACAGTCCCACCAATAGTGTAGGAGAATTCATTTTTCTCTGCATCCTCAACAGAATCTGTTATATTTTGTCTTTGTAAAAATAGCCATTCTAACCATGTGTATTTGTTCGTTTTCATGGTGCTGACAAAGACTTATCTGAGACTGGGAAGAAAAAAGAGGTTTAATTCGACGTGCAGTTCCACGTGGCTGGGGAGTTATCAGAATCACGGCAGGAGGTGAAAGGTAGTTCTTACATGGTAGCAGCAAGAGAAAGTGAGTAGAAGCAATAGCAGAAACCCCTGATTAACCCATCAGGTCTCTTGAGACTTATTCACTGTCATGAGAATAGCATGGGAAAGACAACCTCTATGATTCAATTACTTCCCCTGGGTCCCTCCCACCACACATGGGAATTCTGGGAAATGCAACTTAAGTTGAGATTTGGTTGGGACACAGCCATACCATATCACCAAGGTAAGGTGATATATCGTTGTTTAGATTACATTTCCCTGATGATTAGGAAAGTTGAGAATTTTTTATATCTCTATGAGCCCTTTGTGAGTCTTCTTTAGAAATGCCTATTCATGTATTCATGACTTTTGCTCACTTTTCAATTGGATTATTAGTTTTTCATTATTAAGTTGTTTGAATTCCTTATATATTCTGGATATTAGTCCCTTGTCATATAGTTTGAAAATGTATTTTCATATTCAGTAAGTTATCTTTTTACTCTAATAATTGTTTTCATTTGTTGCTCAGAGCTTTGTAATTTAATATAGTGCCATTGTCTAATTTTCTTTATAGTTTTCTATGCTTTTAATATCCTAGCCATGACATTTTTGCTTATACTGATGCCTGAAAGTGGTTTTCCCTACATTTTTTTCTAGTAGTTTTATAGTTCTGCATCTTATGTTTAAGTATTGAGTCAATCTTGACCTGATTTTTTGTATATGTTCAATGATAAGAGTCCTCTTTCATTCTTCTGCATATGAGTCTACCATTTCCCAGCATGATTTATTGACAAAGGTATCCATTCTTCTGTATGTTTTTTGTGCATTTATTGAAAATTTGTTTCAAATATGTGGATTTATCTCTGAACTCTCTGTTCTTTCCATTGGTTCATGTGTCTGTTTTTATATCAGTGACATGCTGTTTTCCTTACTCTAGTGTAGTAACATACTTTGAAGTCGAGTAGTGTCATTCTCAAGCTTTGTTCTTTTAGCTCAGGATTTCTTTTGCTATCTGGGATACTTTTGGGTTCCCTGCAAATTTAAAGATTGTCTTTTCTAATTCTGTGAAAAATCATGTTGGTATTTTGAAAGAGATTTCATTGAAACTGTAGATTGTTTGGGGTAGCATGGCCATTATAATAATATTTATTCTTCTAGTCCATGGGCACAGAATGTCTTTACATTTTTATCTTCTTCAATTTAATTCATCAGCTTTTTGCAGTTTTACTGGAAGAGATCTTTTACTTCATAGTTATATTTATTCCTATATATGTTATTTTGTTTCTTTTTGTAACTATTGTAAATGGGACTGCCTTGTTTACTTTATTGGTGTATTAAAAGACTACTGACTTTTGTATGTTAATTTTGTAGCCAACAACTTCATTGAATTTGTTTATCAGTTCTAAGAGATTTCTGGAGGAATATTTTAGTTTTGCTATATAAAATATTATGTTAGCTGTAAAAAGAAACAATTTTTTTTTCTCTTTTATTTCTTTCTATTGCCTGATTGCTCTGGCTAGGACTTTAATTACTGTGTTGAATAGGAGTGGTGAAAGTGATCATCCTAGATTCATTTTATACCTTAGAGGAAAGATTGTCAGCTTTTTCTCACTTAATATGATATTAGATTTGTATTTGTCAAATATCACCCTTTTTTATTTTGACTTTTGTTTCTTCTATGCTTAAGTTATTCAGATTTTTTGTTATGAAATGATGTTGAATTTTAGTGAATATTTTCCTCTGCATCAATTGAGATGATCAGATGTTTCTTGTTTTCATTCTGTTGATGTGCTGCATCACATTTATTGATTTGTGTACATTGAAACATTCTTATATCCCTGAGTAAAAATATCACTTGGCCAGGGTGTATTATCTCCTTTATGTGCTGTTGGATTGTTGAGGATTTTTGCATCTATTTTTATCAGGTATATTGTTTAGTTTTAGTTTTTATTGTTGTGCCCTTGCCTGGTTTTGATATCAGAGTAATGGTGACCTTTTAGAATGAATTAGAGTTCCCTCCTCTCCAATTTTTAAAAAATATTGTCAGGAGGAATGGTACAAGTTCTTTTTTGATATGTTCAATCGAATTCAGCTGTGAAACCATGTGATTCTGGGCTTACTTTGTTGAGAGACTTTTTATTACTGACTCATCCACACTAAGCATTATTGGTGTGTTCAAGCTTTCTGTTTCTTCCTGATTCAATCTTAGTAGGTTGTATATTTAGACAATTTTATAATTTCCTCTAGGTTTTCTAAATATAGTTGTTCTTAATAGTCTCTGATAATCTTTTGTATTTCTGTGGTATCAGTTGTAATGTCTCCATTTTTATTTCTAATTTTGACTATTTGCATCTTCTCTCTTCTGGGTTAGTCTACTTAGTGGTTTATCACTTTTGTTCATCGTTTTGGAGAGCTAAATTTTCGTTTCGTTGATATTGTATTGCTTTTTTTTTGCCTATCTTTTTGTTTAGTTCAGCTCTGCTCTATTATTTCTTTCCTTCTGTGAATTTCAGGTTAGATTTGTTTTTGCTTTTCTAGATCCTTGAGGCTCATTGCTAGGTTGTTTATATGAAATCCTTCTACTTATTTGATGTAGGTGTTAATTGTTACAAATTTCCATTTAAGCATGGTTTTTGCTGTAACCCGTAGAGTTAGATATTTTGTGTCATTATATAATTACATTTTTATTTTTTCATACTGTTTTTGACAGAAATTCTGTTTTATCTGATATAAGTGTAGTGACTTCTGTTTGCTTTTAGTTTCAATTTTTGTGAAATATCTTTTTCCATCCCTTTACTACAAGTCTGTAAGAGTCTTTGAAGGTGGAAAACATTTCTTGTAGGCAGCATATATTTGGATTGTGTAATTTTTATCCATCATCCTCTCTCTGTCTTTTAAGTGGGGAATTTAATCCAGTTACATTCAATGTTATCATTTATATATGAGGTTTTGTTGCCACTATATTGTTAATTGTTTTGTATGGTTGTTTTGTTTGTGATTGGGGTTTATTGGTTTTCTGTGGTGGTACCATTTAAGTTCTTACTTTTTCTTATTTCTGTGTCTCATTTACAGTTAAGTTTTGTACTTTTTTGTGTTTTCATTTATAGTAAATGTCTTCCCCTTGTTCCTAGATTTAGGTCACTCTTGAGCTTTTCTTGTATGGGCAGTTCAGTGGTGATAAATTATTTCACTGTTTGGTTGACTGGTAAAGGCTTTATTTCTCTTTCATTGAAGAAGAATAATTTTGTTAAATATAGTATCCTCAAGTGGCAAGTGTTTTCTTTCATCACTTTAAATATGTCATGTAATCCTCTCTTGGCATGTTAGTTTTCTGAAGATAAATCTGCTATTAATCTGATGGAAATTTCTTTATCAGTGACTAGATGCTTTTTCTTTTCTTTTCTTTTTTTTTTTTTAATTTATAATCCTCTCTTCTTCCTTGACTTTAGGCTATTCGACTATAATGTACCATGGGGAGAACCCTTTTGCATTATATCTGTGTGAGGCTCTCTTAACCTCTTGTATCTGGATGTCTAAATGTCTTGCTAGACTTGAGAACTTTTCATTTTACTGTTTTGTTAAATTTTAGGTTTAACAAAATAGGTTTTCCAATACTATTTTTATTTCTTCATCCTCTGAGACACCCGGAACTCAAATATTGTTTGAATTATAAATATCACAAAGGTTTTGCTTGTCCTTTCTCATTCCTTCTTTTTTTTAATTTTGTCTTTCACATGACCTGTCTTCAAATTCTGATATTCTTTCTTCTGCTTGATCTAGCCCACTGTTGAAGTTTTCAAATGTATTTTGTATTTAATTCAATGAATTTTTCAGCTCCAAATTTCCTTTTGTTATATAAAATATCTATTTTTTGTTCATATCCTTAATTGCTTTTCTGATTGCTTTCTATTGCTTTTCAGAATCATGTGTTTCTTTAGAATTAATATTTTGAATGATATATCTGGGATTTAGTGAATATCTTTTAGACTGGGATCTACTGATGGAGATTTATTGTGTTCCTTTGAAAGTGTCAAATTTTCTTTTTTAAATGTTCATGTGTTCTTAAATTTATATTGGTGCATCTGGTGTTACAGATACTTATTACAGTTTTATAAATTTGCTTTCATATGGGGCAATTTTTTCATAAATATGTATCTACTGTGTTGGTTGGATAGAGCATTTTAGTTTTGATTACAGGTGCATGTAATAGTGTAGTCTCTATATGTTTTCCTTGGATGTAGGTTGTGACAGTGATATCTTGATTTCCTCACTCTCTTATGCTTTGTTATTATTCAAGGCTGTGGTGAAGTTTTGCTGGGGTCTGAGATGCCAATGGGGCCAGCCTTTGGACCTCAGTGGTGGCAATGATAGGTGGAGTGAGTTTGTCCTTGAACCTCAGAGCAGTGTCTGGTGGCCCCAGTTTAGTAGGTCTAAGTAGGCCAATACTTGTGCCTCCAGGTGGATTTCTTGTATGCCAGTAGTGGCAGCAAAGGACTGGAAATATGAGCGGGTTCTTAGGTCCTGGGCAGTGGGTATGATGTTTGTGATGACAGTAGTAGTGGTGGGACAACCTTTTGGAACCCAGTGGTCTGAAATGGTGTCAGTGGTGGCTGTGATCAGTTGGATGGGCCATTTTCTTGGCCTACAGGTGGCACATGTGGGTGGATCCCATCAGTGGTGGTATTGGCAGGTTGAGTCAGCCTGATCTCAGAACCCAGGAGCAGTGTTCAGGTGCCCAAAGTAACAAATTGGGATGCACAACCCTCAAGCCTCTTGATGGTGTGTTTGATACTGGAGAAATAAGATCAGGCCAGTGGGCCTCTCTTCAGGCCCCTGGTAATTTGTTCATGCACTAGCTGTGATAGGCAGGGGCAGCATGGTCTCAAGGTTATGGCAAAATGTTCAGGTGGGGGCAGTGGTGGTTGCACTGTGAGCTTGCCACTGGGAAAGATGAGACCACACTAGTGAGAACAGCATAGGCAGGAAGCTAGGGGGTGTGTGACTAACTCACAGCTTGGTCCTATGGCAAATTATAGCAGCAATAGCAGTGGGATTTGTTTTGGGAGTACATTTTTGGAATCTTAATTTACATTTCTTTGATGACTAGTGATGTTGAAAACATTTATATACATATATTTGGCCATTTGTATATCTTCTTTGGAGAAGTACCTATTCAGCTGCTTTGCCCACTATATAGTGGGGTAATTTGTTAATTTGCTATTAAACTGTTCCTTATATGTTTTGGATATTAACCCTTAAATGAGTTACTAATATGTTTTGGATATTAACCCCTTGTCAGATATATGGTCTGCAAATTTATTTATTAAACAAAGAGGTTTAATTTGTACATGGTTCTGTGGACTCTACAGGAAGCAGGGTACTGTCATCTACTTGACTTCTAGGGAGGTCTGAGAAAACTTTGAATCATGGTGGAAGGTGAAGGGAGAGGAGGCATGTCACATGGTGAGAACAGGAGCAAGCAAGATAGTGCAGGAGGTGACATACATTTTTAAATAATCAGATCTCATGTCAACTCAGAGTGAAAACTCATTTATCACCAAGGGTTTGGCCCAAGCCATTCATGAGGGATCTGCCCCCATGATGCACAAAGCTCCAGCCCCCACCTCCAACACTGCAGATTGTCTCAATATGAGATTTGGGTAGGAACAGATATCCAAACTATATCAAACAGCTCTTTCTGTATTTTAATCTTTTTGTACTCTTCTGAATTCTATATAATTTTTAATGAGAATTTTGATCTTTGTAATTATGGATATTTTTCTGTATTGTTCTGTTTTGCACTGTCTTTGGTTTGATATCGGGAAATTAATAGCTTCATAAAATGGATTGAAAATATTTTCTCTTCCTTTATTTCTTAAGATATGATTGATGTCTATCCTTCCTCAAATGTTTGGTAGAATTTTTAATTAAAATTATGTAGGCCTGTGGTTACTTTTTGGGAGTTTTTAAAATATAAATTTAAATCTCTTAAGAGTTATAGAGAAAATAAAATTATCTCTTTTGTATTAGATATGTAGTGGTATTTTTGTTGTCAAAGGGATTGATTCATTTCATCTAAATTGTGTTTTTTTGTTTTTTTTGGTTTTGCTTTGTTTTTTTTTTTTTTTTGGTTCTGCTGATGTCTGTGGGTTGTATAGTAATATTTCTGTCTCAGTCCTGATGTTGATAATTTGTCTCTAATCCCTTTTTTACTTCATCTTGCTAGAACTTTATCAATTTTATTATTCTTAACAACATTTTTATTTCATTAATATTCTTGATTATTGTTCTTTTAATCATATTTATTTTTTCTATAATTATTATTTCTTGTCTTCCTTTTGTCCTATGCTTATTTTGCTCTTGGCTTTCTAGGTTTTTGATGTGGAATCTTAGATTAATATTGTGAAACTTTTCTTCCTGTCAAATTTACACCTTTATATGTGATCAATCCACATATACTAAATGTGTATGTACTAAAATGAGAGAACAAACTAACAAATTTATGTTAGAAAAATAAATAGTTTTATTATAGATTATCAAACCCACTGCATTAGTAATTTCATCAAATTTAAATGAAGAAAAATATACATGCACATGAATAAGATTATCATAATAGATTTTTTGGAAAAAAAATGCTGTTTCCAAACGACAGATCTTAAATGTAAGAATATATAAAGTTAAAATTAAAAAAATAAAAATTCATGATGTTCATATATATATATATATATATATATATATATATATATATATAATCTGTAGAGTATATATCCTTGGTTTGATACGATGAAAATGGCACTTAAATCTGTTGTGTTTCTATGAAAAAATGCATAAGTCTAATTATGAAAAAAAAGTCAGACATATGGGAGGTAAGGGATACCTAAAAATGCCCTAAACAGTATTTTTCAAAACTGAGAGGGTCAAAAACAAGGACAAACTGAGATACTGTCATATTCAGGAAGGACCAAGAGAGGTATGATGACTAAATGTAATTTGGTATTCTTGAATGGGACTGTAGTACAGAAAAGGTACATTAGATAAAAAGTAATGAAATCTGAATAAAATATAAACATTAGTTAATGGTAATGTGTCAATAGTTGTTTATTAATTGTGGAAAAACTATCACACAAATGGAAGAGGTTGTTAATAGGGTAACTTAGGTTTATGAAAACTCTCCATATTATCTTGAACTTTTTTGTAAATCTAAATTTATTCTAAAATAGAAAGTTTAGTATAAAAAAAAAACTTGTATATTTATATTTATAGACTAAAGCAACTTCATCCTGGATGCTAACCTGCAATTTTAACTTCTGATTAACCTCAATCTGGGGAATGTCTCTAAGATTTTTATGCTAACTATTGTTCCTTGTATAAGAGCATGTACATACTATAAATCTTTAGGCCAAAACAACCTTGACCATAAATCTTGTCTTTAGGTAGATTCATATAGTATTCTTGTTTTTCCCTACAACTGTCCTACAGATACCTTATCTATAATATATAAGCCCAGGGTCTAGGGACTAATGGTACACTACTATCTTGTCTCACAGCCACCTGAGATACAGATATTGTTTCTATTTGTTAGTCACTACTAAATGTTTCTTTTTAAGAAATTAAATTTGTCAGTTTATTTCTTCAGCTTCTAAGCTTCTCTGAACTTTAGGGACAGATTTGCATAAGCCTTCCAACGCTGGAGAACTGTACAAATATTTGAACAAAGTAGACTATAGATAAATTACAGTATATATATATATATATATGTATATACACATACACACAAAGAAATTCTACTATTAAAATTTGTGCATTATATTGAGATTTAGGAGGATTAGAGATAGAAGGCGAGGATGAGGAAGAGGAGGAGGAGAAGAAAAAGGAGAAGGAAGAGAAGCTGAATAGGAGAAGAAGAAGAAAAAAGACAATAGCAAGATCATCCTTAATAAGATAAGCAAAGAAATTCAAATTATGAAACATATAGGACATGCATATAATAAAATTAATCAATATAAACTTATTTATAAATGTAAAAATTATCTCAATATTGAAAAACTTCCCTTTTTTACCACATGCAAATAGGACATCTTTCAAAACTGTCAGCATAATTAATCTAATACATTTCAAATAATAAAACATTATGTTTTCTGACCGCAGTGGAATATGGTTAGAAACATTGAAATTGCTAAAGTTTAAAAATTAAAGACTGTACTAAAAGATACAACCATTATATGGGCAAAATAATATAAATTATGAAATACTTTGAATGGAAGAGATTTAATAAGTATATATCATAAAAGTTAATAAAATTCAACTTAAGATATAATCACGTTTGTATTCTCAAATACATATATAGAAAAAAGGAGACATGATCATCTGATTAGTCATTTTAGAAATTAGAAAGAGAAGTGCATACTAAACCTACAATGGTAGATGAAATGGAAACATGAAGAACAGATAAGATACTAGTGAATCAGGAAACAAATGAACAGAGACAAATTAATAAGGTAAATTTGATTTTTAGAAAGACTAATATAAAAACAGAATTAATAACAAGTGGAGAGAGAACAAATTACCAGAATCAGTGAATCTAACTGAGATTCAATATCATATAAAACTCTGCTTTCTTTGGTTCCACCAAACATTTTATATTGTCAATATCAAAAGTTACCCCGGTATTCTTTATGTGCCCAGTAACATAAATTTTTAATTATTTTTACATATTTTTAAGTATTGTAGGAAACACAAAGTGGTTTTAAAAAACAAAAAGTGCAATTATACTTGCTTCTATATTCTCTCATGCAATTATCTATACCTGTAATTTCTATTTCTTTATATAGATGGGTTTCTCTCTTATGTCCTTTCATTTTAACCCTAAAGACTACCTTCAGCATTTTTTGTAGGGCAATTTTAATGGTAACAAATCTCCTCAGATTTTATCTGAGATTATTTTAATTTATCCTTCATTTTAAAGTATAGTTTTGCTGAATAGGGAATTCTTGATTGACAGTTTTCATTGACCACTTAAAAATAATTTTTTTAAAGTTGTTTAGAGATGAGATCTTGCTATGACACAGAATATTGTTGAGCTCCTGGCCTCAAGTGATTTTTTAACCTCAGCCTCTTGAATAGCTGCTGAGATTACAGGTATGAGCCACTGTGGCTGCCTGCGTTCAGTGCTTTGAATATGCCATCCCATTCACTCTGGTCTCAATGGATTCTAATTAGAAATAACTTCTTAATCTTATTGAGGATGCCTAGTAGGTGATGAGTTACTTCTTTCTTGCTGCTCTCACGATTCTCTTTGTCTTTCAAAAGTTTTGTTATAATGTGTCTTAGTGTGTATCTTTTTGAGCTTATTCTACTTAAAGTTTTTGAGATTTTTGAATGTGTAGATTAATGTTTTCTATCAAATTTGAATCCTTTTTAGACATTTTTTTTGAAAATATTATTTCCTTCTCCCCTTGCTTTCTAGGACTCTCAAATATGCATATTGGTCTAGTTGATTATGTTCTTTAGGCATAAGTTCTTTAGGCTGTGTTTTCTCTTCACTTTTTTTCATTGTTTTTTGTGTTGTGCTCAGACTTGATAATTATAATTGTTGTATATTCAAATTCAAATTCTTCCTCTTCCCTGCTCAAAGCTTCTGTTGAACCCCAAGTAATATTTTAATTTCAGTTATTTTACTTTTCAGCTCCAGAATTTCTGTTTGCTTCCTTTTAAAGAATTTTTTATCTGTATCAATATTCTTATTTTGTGTATTTTGTATAATTGTCATGGTTTTCTTAGTTCTTTATCTGTGGTTTCCATTTGCTTTTTAAGCATATTAAAGAAAATGTATTTAAAGTCTATGTCAGTAATTCTAATGTCTAATCCTCCTCAGGGATGATTTTTCTCCATTTATACTTTTTGTTTCTTTTAATGAGTCATAGTCTCCTATTTCTTTGAATACCTTATACTTTTTTGTTGTTATTGCAAATAAAACATTTAGATATTATAATATGTTATCTCTAAAAATATATTCTTCAAATTAATAAAGATATTAGCAAAATCACTTGTTTAGAAGGTTAATATAAATAAAATAATTATGTTCTTTTTATCCCAGTAACAAATAACTATATTACATTTAAGAAATGATTCCTTCTAGAATATCAGAATTTTTAGACACCTAAAAGAAAACTAACAAATGACATGTAAGACATCTCTTCCAAATTACAAGATGATTTGACATAATTTTTTAAAGATGTAACTAAATAAAATAGTATACCATCTTTCTTAAATTATAACATTCCATATTATGAATATATCAATTGTTATAATATGATATATAGATCTGAGATCTGAGGCAAATCCAATTATTATTGAATATCATTTTTATTTTCTTGCTAAAAAATGCCAACCATACCAAAATTTACTCCAGGAGAAATAGAAAATACAGTGATATATTATTTACATAATACAATCATATAATATTAAAAGACTTCACACAATAATCTTGGATAAACGTTTCTAGATTTGATCATTTTATTTAACCATTAAATAAAATGTTAATTATAATCCATCTGTAATTAAGACAGATGGTATGGTACTGGCATACCAACCAATATTATAATGAAGCAGAAGAGAGAGTCTAGATACAGATTCATACTCACGTGTGCATTCACTTAAATTAAAGCCAAGATGCTATTTCAGTACAGGAGAGATGGTTTTTCTAGAAAAGGTGCTTAATTAGTTATATATCTACATGAAAAATGCGAAACATGACCTCTACATCATATACCAGATTAATTAATTCTAAATGAATTTTTAAAATAATTATAAAAATTAAAATAATACTACTTTCTGAAGCATTATTTATGTAGAAAAATATTCATGAATTTGGGACATAAATATAATTTGTTAAGCACCCATGAAAGAGCATTAAATATAAAGATTGATATACAAGAATAAATTAAAAGTAGAACTTCTCTTCATGAAGACACTATTAAGAAGGATAAAGGAAAGCCAAGCACGGTGGCTTATGCCTGTAATCCAGGAGTTTGCGATCAGCCTGGGTGACATAGCAAGACCCTATCTCAAAAAAAGTGTTAGAAAAAAGTAAAATTGATTGCTACCAATGTAAAATAATATGTTTATAATATTTAGATGCTTGTTATTCATAGATAGTACTCCTAGAAATTAATGTTTTAAAAATTGGGAAATGTCATACATTATGCAAGTTTTTAATGTGTTACACTTCACTAAAACACAAATAAATAAAGGCTAGAAAGGGAAAAAATTTAAACATCTGGGTGAAAGGTAATTAAAATGTGAATTGTTTATTTTGTGAATGATACACTGAATGGGATTGATGTTAAAGTGGGAGCCACATACAAGAGATGATGGTAATGAGACCTTAACTGATCATAGAAGAGATGGCAAGACACTAACAGTTGTAAAATTTCCACAGAGCTTGTACTGAATTCTATGACAGCCCAAGGAGTCAAGATGTTCCTTTCTTTTAGTCCTAACTGTCGAATACTGGGTATGCCCAGCTAAAAGAAAATAATACTGTTTGTAGAGAAAAAAGATGGGTACTTTTTGAACCTCTTTGTTTGTAGGCATATTGAAAGAAACATTGATACATTTAACAGTCCTTGAAAGTTAAATAAATTAAACATGCTAATTTATATATAAATTGCCACCAGAGAGTTAATAGATTATTTCTATAATTTTTTGGGCAGGGTTGTTATCTCAGTGCCTGAAGTTCATCTTTATAAAGAAAAAGTTAAATATTGACCTATGTATTCATGAATATATTATTCTTTTGATTATTCTTTAGTCTCACCTTGGATAATAGTCACAGAAAAATATTAAGATAAGTGATGTATAACAATTTTTCCTATCTTTTTTAAGCTACTTAGACAAAAAAAAATGGAAGACTGACATTGTGATTTTATAAATATAAGTTTTTATGAAAAATTTTCTCATTTAGATGTTAGTACTTTATGGAGAATACAGTACGGTCAGGCCTAAAAATCTTGTTATCTCAGAATCTATATAACAATGCTTACATAAAATGTTGCATTATTTAAGCAAATTATTTAAAATTCACTTATACTTTTTTCTGATACTAAAACTACAAAATTACTCTAAATCTCTAAATGTGTGGCTGTTTTAAATCAGTAATGAATAGTACTATGTGCAACAGGGGCAATTTTATGTACTTTCATGATAGTTCATTACACATATTTCTTCTAATTTTTGCGGGAATCCCAATAAATTATTTGCCATTTCTTCTCATTTGGGGGAGCATTATTCAATGATTTTTTTTTAATTTTTAAATAATTTCCTAATAATTTCTTACTTTTATTGTGATATCATTGTTATTTTAATTTATTTTTAAAAAGAGATTGAGTATTCTTCTGGTTGCTTCTATGTGGGTTAAGTCAGTTGATAATACTTAATCTAGAAGATGTAGCAGATGGAGACACATGCTAAGTAACTAGAGAAGAAACGTATGTGAAAAAATTGGCAAGGCCATTTGGAAGACTCAATACTTTATGTAAGATTAGTTTTACCTATGGAGACATCTCACTCTAAAAGCAAATTTATTCATGTATTTTCCTCTGCTAAAATTATACTTTATTACAGTAAATTAAATCTTTATTTTTTTAATTATATTTATTGCATTAAAAAATGAGAATCCCAGAAAGTCACGGGATTATGATCCAGGAGCAAATTATGGCTATGTGTCTTTGTAACAGCCTGGAAAGAAATAAAAACAGATTACTTTCTTCAGAGCACAGGCTTAAAACTCTGCCTGAAATTTAAAATCAGTGGGGAGGTTTAAAAAAATACCCATGGTCTGGCCCACCTCAGGAAAATTATATCAGATCTCCTGTTTGTGGAGTCTAGTCATCATATTCTTTCTAAAATATTCTAGGTGAGTCTAATGTGCATGTCAGATTAGTCTGTTTTAATTTTTTTTTCTTAGAATAGTTAATAATTGTATTGGTATGGAAAACATCAGATTGATAATATTTGTTACTGTTTTCTATAAATTTCTAAAAAAGAGCTCCTTAAATTTGTGAAGAGAAATAAATAAAATTAGAGTTAAGAAAAGGTGTTTTATTTTTAAAATCCTTAAAGTTCAAAGACAACGTCAATCAATTCACTATCATAGAAGCAATCAAAGGCACCCAAAATAATGTCTCTTTAGAAACAGTCATGAATGAAGATTTATACAAAGTAATAGGAATTTTTAAGTGAATTACAAAGAATGCTGCTAGGTATTTCTTCCAAAAAACTGAATTAAAAGGATATTTTTGACATTTAAGTAAATGACTACACATATTATTGGTTTTATTAAAAAAGAAATCATGCTAGTTCAACATTGTTTCCATTTTAGAGAGTTTCTAAATTAGTGGATTTAGAAAAATTAAAAATATGAGACATAACATTTTTGAGAAATATAGTAAGTTTTTGTTTATGTCTTTGTTACTGTTGAGATTAAAAAGTTCTATATGAACTAGATGCTGGTAAAATTGATCCTGTTAATACTGATTTAAAATAGTGCTGATTAATGGCTGAGTGACAGTTTAAAGTTTTAAAATTAGTGTTTGTAATATTTTTGTATTTGTTCTGGACATATCATTATAAAGGACCTAGATTGGGAAGACAAATATATAGTTGTTAAGTTTGCTAATAAGGTAATTCAAAAAATTATAATGCTTTATTGAATAAAAATACATGCATGATATAATCTCTTAAGCAGCTCCACAGCTAAAGAAAGACATACAGAAAAGGGTAAATGATTTCAACATAGAAAAAAATACTATAGTGGAGATTTGCTGTTATTGATAGAATGCATAATAGAGACACCTAAATCAGATTTTGGGATTGGTTAGGGACGATTTCTAAGTGAGACTGGAATACTATCCTGTAGGTACACACTAAACTAGTATCAAAATTACAGATACATAAAGGCAAACAGCATAGAAAACACTAAACTAGGAAGCTTCAGGTAGCCAGAATGGTAAAAGCTGAAAATTTTTCCATGCCATGTAAAATACTGTAACATTTGTACTTTTCCCAAAATCATTGAGTATTCACCCAAGAATTTTTAAATGGGAAGAAGGTTGAAAACTAAAAATGTTTCACAAATAAGATACAACTGGTCCTGAGCTTTAAAGAAAGTGCCAATTTGAGAATAGCAGAGAATGAAGAAAGTAACTCCCTGGCTGTGGAAATGGTTGTCAGCAAATATAGATACATTAGACTGTATACTTTTTAAGTAAAAAAAAAAATAGTTTGTCTTATTTGACTATAATTGAGAGTTCTTTCAGATCAGCTGGAGTTTAGCTAGAGAATTTGAGTATTAAAAATGCCTTTCAGTGAGAATGTGATGATTCACATGGCAGTTCTGAACTCTTTTTTTATTTTCTTGAACCAGTCTCTGGAAAAATCCAGTTCCATTAGAGAATATGGTTAAGAATGATACCGCGGTGCTTTTAATACATAGCAGTTTAACCTACAGCTTGGGAAAGCATTGATAGCTTTAGAAGATATCTGTAAAAACTGAAACTGAGTCTTGTGTTCATGCACATTTTTGCTGGAAAGATAACTATACATTTTATGAGATTCTGAAAAAAGGCATATAAACTCAAAAGATTAAAAACGTCCCCTTTTAGAGAGAGATGGTAGTCCTAAATATAGAGTATTATAAGTTACAGTTGCTTCCTACAGGATGTGACTTTTGTAACAGTATTCAATGAAAGTAAAATTGAATTTGATTATATAGCATTCTGGATACCAGATGATATTGTGAACTTTCTATTCAGAATATTAGAGTACTGTTTAAAGGCTTTTTCTTTTCTTCTTCTTCTTTTTTTTTTTTAAAAAAACGGAAATCGACATATACAAAACAGTTTAAATAAAAACTGGAGATGCAATTGTAGAATCAATGAAATCAGAGATTTTTAGAGTGGGATTCTTTTAAAATGCATTTACAAGCTTTCTGATGGATTATTTGTACTTTTCTTAATGATTAATAAAAGGTCCTTCAACAATAGATGGAAATGTTTGCCCAACTGGCTTTTTGTTATTTATGATTTTGTAGAACTTCCACTTTTTTTCATGGAGTGACCAACTTGAACAAAATACCTGCTGACTTGACTTGGCCAAACTTTAGTCAACCTTCTCACCTTGCTATAAGCGCCTGAACCTTGACCCATCTTTGAGGTTAAGAAGGCATGGAGACATGGAAAACTCCCTCCTTTATAGCCCCTTCAAGAATTGGCAGGCCTCAGAGAAACACCTGCCTAAACAGTTTGCTTATCATGCCACATACTCAGCCCATTTTTCAACAACCAGTACTTTTTAACTTGTTTACTTTTTGCTATAAAAGAAATATCCTTTTGAAAGAGTAGAAAAAGTGGCAGATAGTGATATGGCAGGGGGACAGGAAAGTGCTGGGTAGAAAAGGGCAGGTCCTTGGGTAGGGTTCCATCCATGGGCCTGTGCCCACGGACCTAGGTGAAGACAGGCATTTCTGTTCTCCTGCCCAAATGTTGCATTTCCCAAGACCACCCTGGGCTGCCATGCCCCACTCCTGTACCTATAAAAATCTCAAGACCCCTAGCACGTGCACACACACACAGACGCGCGCAGCTAGACATCTAAAGGAATGTACCAGCATAAGAACACGCTGGTAGACACTGGCATGCCAGCAAGCCATTGACCAGCAGAACAATTTGGAGTTTCAGCAGGCCATTGACCAGCAGAACGATTTGGAGTTTCAGCAGGCCTATGACCAGCAGAACGATTTGGAGTTTGGCGGGGGCTGCCAGAGGGGAGCCCAGCTGCTGAGTGGCCTAACTCCAGGGGAAAACCACTTATCCACTCCATCTGTCTTCTGGCTCCCCCATCTGCTGAGAGCTACTTCCACTCAACCCGGATATAGAAAGCCTTCTATCCTTGCAATAAGGCAGGGAGTCTAACTGAGCTAACACAAACAGCTTACAGTGGCTAAACTGAAAGAACTCACTGCAACACATGCCCACTGGGGCTTCAGCTGTAAACACTCACCCCTAGACACTGCCATGGGGTCAGAGCCCCCAAACCTGCCCATCTGCATGCTGCCCCTAGAGGTTTGAGCAGCGGGGTACCAAAGAAGCAAGCCACAGCCCCATCATGCACCCTGCAAGGGGGATAAGGGAATTTTTCTCATTTCAGCATGAGGAGAGACTAACTTATGTCTCCCACTAGGACAGGCAGAGCAGCTTGTGGAGACTCAATGTGAACTTTAGCTCTAAGAACTGCTGCAGGAACATACCTGGAAAACTGAGAGGATCCATAGACCCTTTGAAGGAAGTAGCTTGCCACAGCTCCATGAGACAGCCAAAATCTGTGAGTGCCCAAAGTGTTAGAGGGGAAGCATCCACTCCTGAACATACATCCTCACTGGGGAACCTGAAGGTCCAGATAATGGGAGAAGGATTTGACCTCACCTGGAGCTGAGATGAATTTAGAGAGCCAAGCAAAGGATATGGGTAGAGGAAGCAGTGGGAAGAGCCCTGTGGACACTCTAGGTCCCGGGGAAGACATTCCTGACTTCGTCTTGCAGGGGTCCTTGGGGAGGGCTGCCAGTGGAATTTGGGAATAACCATAGGGAGAAGAACTTCCAGCTCAACTTTTTAACAGTTTTTACTTAATGCAAAATTCCCTATATAGAATCTAGGGGAGGGGAGTGAACGGAAAATGCATATATGAGCACAGACACCATGGCATGTGGGGAGGTACAAGGCCTGAGTGCCCTGGTTGCTTTCTCAGCAAGAAGGATTGTAGTCTAGGGCAAGTTCTCAGCCCTTTTCACCCTCTGCCTGGACATGGTTGGGGATCATAGTGGGAAAGAGACTAGCTTTTAAAGCTCCATGGGAACAGGGTGAGGCACATCACTGCCAGCTTTCCCCAACTTCCCTGGCAACATGTATGACACAGGACAGGCAGCCATAAATCCCCTGGGAACATAAGTCTATCTGCCCAGCTGAGAACCACACCCCATCCCCACAGCAGCTGCAGCAAACCATGCCCAAGGAGCCTCTGAGCTCAGATACGCCTAATCCTGCCCCTACCTGATGGTATTTCTCCACCTGCCCTCATGGCCAAAGACAAAGGACATAATCTCTTGGGAGTTCTATGGCCTTACCCACTGCCTGAGAAACCTGAATACTTATCCAGGTGACCCTGGGGTAAGCTTGTATCCTCCCTATACTACCACAGCTGATGCTGTTATAAAAGCCCCACCTCCTGGCTGGAGGCCAATCAACACAAAAGCAGTACACTAAACAAACTACAACCAAGAACCCTCAAAGAGTCCACTTCACTCCGCTGATATAATCAATGGAGCAATGCTGGCATCCAGGTCTGAAAGATCTGAAGATGAATCACATTCCAGGACTTTTTGCAGATACTCCCCAGTACCAGCCCAGAGCCTGGTAGCTTCTCTGGATGGCTAGATCCAGAAGAACAATAACAATCTGCAGTTTGGCTCTTAGGAAGCCCCATCTCTAGGGGAAGGGAAAGAGCACCACATGCTTATAAATCCTAGGATTGGAAAATTCTTCTTATTGCAAGTCTTCTAAAATAAGATTGCCCTTTAAGTACAGATTTGTTGTTATTTGATGGTGGTTCTATCTATATTTTCCTTTATAGGTAATATTTCTCTTTAGTTTTATGATGCTGTCATTATGGGAAATGATGATATTGCTTAAAAAGAATTTCTAATCAACATGTATTACTATTCTATGGTATCAATTTTTATTAACATCTTTATAGTTAATTTGTTATGTATAGCTAATTAGCTAAACATATTTTTGTCACTAAATCTAGCTAATGCATAAATTTAACATCTTTATAGCAATCATCTTTTCACAACTGATATGAAAAACTACCTACATCAAAGAATATGCACATATTCTTACACATTTTAAACTTCTACTTCTGAGTTTTCTCTCCTATTGTTATTTGGCCTTTGACCATTACTACACTATTTTGATCATCATAGTTTTATAGTCTATTTTAATATCTGAGGGTTGTCGTAATGTTTTCTTTATTTTCAGTATTTTCTTGACTTTTCCATCACTTCTCTCAATTTCTTTCCATCAAGAAATTCATTAGCTTGATACTTAATACTTGTTTTAGTTTAATTTTTCTTTTGTCTCTTAGTATGCTAAAAATGAAGATCTAAATAATATACTTCTGCTTAACCAGTTCATTGAACACAGGCCCCAGTGAAGTGGAGTACTCCTAGAAAAAAAAAAAGAAAGAAAAAGAAAAAGGAAGAAAAGAAAGAAAGAGAGAGAGAGAGAAAGAAAAAGAAAGAACACCACCAATAAAAATCCTCTTTTCAAAAATATTACCATTTGAGTGGAACAAGGTGATTGTAGGAGCAAGCTCTCCATATCTAATATTTTTATATAGCTGAGCTTTTGCTCTAGGTTTCCCTTTTGGTGTGTTCAGCTACCTTCCTGAATGTTGTAGTGGACTATATCTCATTACCTAGACTGATTTCTAATCACCTTTTCCAATTAGAGCATCTCGAAGGAAGAGTCTAATAACATCCATTTTACTTTAGTCCAGTAATTTCTTTCAAAGACACAATACTTGATTCAGTTCTTTTTGTCTTAATGGAAATGTATTGAATATCTAACTAATAAAAGCATATTTAACTTATCTAGGGGAAATATGTTCTGATTTGTTATGCATTCATAATAATTTCCTCTAGTTTCTAGTACTAAATCACACATTCTGTTATTTTAACCATTTGTCATTATAAGAGGGATTATTTGCTTTGGTGAATAAGAAGAGTACAAAAGTGAAATACTGATATATTTTTAACTTAAGCAAATTGATTATTTTAACGCAGCTTAGAAACATTTGATTATATTATCCACTAATGTTTTTCTTTTATAACATCACAAATGTACATGCAATATATTTGCCAATAAGATTAGAAAATTTGAACTTAAAAACTCTCATGAAAGTCTTGGTATGAAAAAAGACGTTTAAATTTGAAGATAAGTTTTGCTTTTGTATCAATTGTATCATAATTTTATACTGCTCTTCATTGTCAGACATATTTGGAAATTGTATACTTATTCATTTCAGCAATAGAAATCACATTTGCTGGAATTTAAACAATTACATACAACTAAGTTAATACAAAATAATTCATGATTTTAACACAGGCATGTTATTCAATAAAACACAACATCACTTACTGCAGGGCTGTAACTGTTATAGCTTCCATGGATTATTTGCATTATAGGCAGCAATTCAAGGCTAAGTGTTATAATCCATGGAAGCATGGTCAGCTCATTATCTGGAGCTCATGATCAAAAAAACATTATTTTCTTAATTGAGATACCTACTGTTTGGAAAGCCTCCCAGAATAAAATTGTTATATATGTTATGTAGCAGATAATCATATTTCCCTTGCTTTAGGTGTGATATGAATATTTAAATAACCAGCTTTCAAGACCACACATTATGATTGATATATTGCTAAGAAAGGAGTGAGGGCTCTTGAACTATTTCTCACAATGATATATGGTCTACCAGCAACAGTGAGTTTTCCCAAACATTATTATTTGTTTTTTATTTGCTTGTTTTGTTTTGTTTTTGAGACAGAGTCTTGCTTTGTCACCCAAGCTGGAGTGCAGTGGTGCAGTCTTGGCTCGCTGCAACCTCTGCTTCCAAGGTTCAAGTGATTCTCATACCTCAGCCTCCCGAGTAGCTGGAATCATAGGCATGTGCCACTATGCTCCGCTAATTTTTGTGTTTATAGTAGAGTTTCACCATATTAGCCATGCTGGTCTTGAACTTATGACCTCAAGTGATCCCCCGACCTTGGCCTCTCAAAGTGCTGGGATTACAGGCATGAGTCACCACGCTGTGCCCTAAACATTATTTTTTAGGGATCAAAAGTATGTATAAATTAATGTATAGAAAGTATTAGCAAACTATTGTCCAGCCACTAGAGATGATGGTTACCTGATCTTGAATTGATAGTTACCTTGTGGTCCAGATACACATATTCAGGCAAAAAAGCCTCAGGGAGAATTGCCTTTAACTTACGCAGGAAAATTCTACTTGTTACGCATTCATTATTCTTTTTAAATGATGTTTTTAAATATAAAAATAGATAACATATCACATGTTTATAAAATTTATTCCATTTGATAGCAAAAAAATATGTATACACATTTCTTCTTTTTAGAATTACAGCAATTTTAAGGTTAGCTACTCTCATGTTTTTTCTTCATTATGCTCCTTTACAAGCAGCAGCATGCATTAGTGCTTATAGGCTAATGATCTCAAAATCACTCTCAAGAATTTTAAAACACAAAATGAAGCCCATTAGAGCTCAGTAGCTGTTCATTTTACACAGCAATGTAAGTACTGACTTTCCTAAGTGCACAGCCTATACAGAATAGCTCAGAACATTTCATCATACCAGAAGGAACAAACTCATAATTATACTACATAATTATACTGTTTTTCCATTCTTTCTGAAGTTACAGTTTCTGTTGTCCCTTTAAGATGTATCATATAAGTGTAACTGAATTTTTAGAAAGAAACAATAAAAATGTCTTGGTAGGACATATTTTTTCTTCTTCTGTTTTTAAAAGGATTAACCAAGCTGTGGTTAAAAAACTCTTAAAAAATATTCTCTTAAATAAAATGAATATTTGATTTGCTCTTAGGTATTCGGTGGTAGCTAATGACACTTTCCTTTTTCAACACGAAGTTTGCCATGATAGAGGAATTTTTCTTTTAAACATGTTTATAACTAGTGGACTATTAATTGTATCATTTCATCTTTTCTCAAGTGCCACTTTTGCTTGTTACATATGAAATAGATAACTGACTGACATCAACATGTTTTACTTTTCACTTCAAAGTAGATCTGTAAGAATATTTATCTTTACATAAACTAGTGAAATATGCTGATTTCCTTCTATGTTAGTTTAAAATAGTTTTTGAACTTATATTTGAGAAATACGTATGTTAGCTATATTAAGCCTCAAAGTAACAAATCATCATTCTTTTTCTAAGTTTAAAGCAGTCTACTATATATTTTAAGTTTTTTTCTTTTTTATTATTATCATAAGTTTGGGGGTACATGTGCAGAACTTACAGGTTTATTACATAGGTATACAAGTGCCATGGTGGTTTGCTTCATCCATCACCTCATCATCTACATTAGGTATTTCTCCTAATGCTATCCCTCCCCTATCCTCCTACCCACTGCTATCCCTCCTCTAGCCCCCACCCGCCAACAGGCCCTGATGTGTGATGTTCCCTTCTCTGTGTCCATGTGTTCTCATTGTTCAACACCCACTTGTAAGTGAGAACATGCAGTATTTGGTTTTCTGTTCTTGTGTCAGTTTGCTGAGAATGATGGTTTCCAGCTTCATCCATGTCCCTTCAAAGGACACAAATTCATCCTTTTTGATGGCTACATAGTATTCCATGGTGTATATGTGCCACATTTTCTTTATCCAGTCTATCACTGATGGGCATTTGGATTGGTTCCAAGTCTTTGCTATTTTGAACAGTGCTGCAATAAACATATGTCTGCATGTGTCTTTATAATAGAATGATTTCTAATCCTTAATGATATTTCTGGTTCTAGATCCTTGAGGAATCGCCACACTGTCTTCCACAATGGTTGAATCAATTTACACTCCCACTAACAGTGTAAAAGCATTCCTATTTCTCTACATCCTCTCTATTATGTTTTAATGATTGCCATTCTAAATGGCATGAGATAGTATCTCAATATGGGTTTGATTTGCATTTCTTTAATGATCAGTGATGATGAGCTTTTTTTGATATGTTTCTTGGCTGCATAAATGTCTTCTTTTGAGAAGTATCTGTTTATTTTCTTTGCCCATTTTTTATGAGGATTTTTTTTCTTGCAAATTTGTTTAATTTCTCTGTAGATTCTGGATATCAGCCTTTTGTCAGATAAGTAGATTGCAAAAAATTTTTCTCATGATAGCTTATTTTGCTGTGCAGAAGCTCTTTGGTTTAATTAGATCCCATTTGTCTGTTTTGGCGGTTGGTTGCGGGTGTATGTGGTGGTTTACTCATGACGTCCTTGCCCATTCCTATGTCCTAAATGATATTGCCTAGGTTTTCTTCTAGTATTTTTATGGTGTTAAGTCTTATGTTTAAATCTTTAGTCCACCTGGAGCTAATTTTTGTATGAGGTGTAAGGAAGGGGTCCAGTTTCAGCTTTCTGCATATGGCTAGCCAGTTTTCCCAACACCATTTATTAAATAGGAAATCCTTTCCCCATTGCTTGTTTTTGTCAGGTTTGTCAAAGATCAGATGGTTGTAGAAGTATGGCTTTATTTCTGAGGCCTCTGTTCTGTTCCATTGGTTTATATCTCTGTTTTGGTACCTACACCATGCTGTTTTGATTACTGCAGCCTTATAGTATAGTTTGAAGTCAGGTAGTATGATGCCTCCAGCTTTTTTTTTTTTTTCCTTAGGATTGTCATGGCTATGGAGCTCTTTTTTGGTTTCATATAAAATTTGCATTTTTTTTTTCCAATTCTGAAAGAAAGTCAATGGAAGCTAGATGGGGATCCCATTGAATCTAAAATTACTTTGGGCAGTATGGACATCTTCATGATATTGATTCTTCCTAACCATGAGCATGGAATCTTTTTCCATCTGTTTGTTTCCTCTCTTATTTCCTTGAGGAGTGGTTTGTAGTTCTCCTTGTCTTCATCCTTTCATTAGTTTTATTCCTAGGTATTTTATTCTCTTTGTAGCAATTAGGAATGGGAGTTTGCTCATGATTTGGTTCTCTGTTTGTCTGTTTAACAGGGAATCAAGGAGATTAACTAAGGCATCTCTTATTCTACTGACTGCTCAAATCTGCCTCTTTACATATTTCACATAGCAATTTTGGACTATTCTTTTAGACCTTTGAAAAGATTTTGGCTTTTTTCTACATTTCTAATATTTTTAATTTTCATGAGTACATCATAGTGTACATATATATGGGTTACATGGGATATTTTGATAGAGGCATGTAATGTATAATTTGTTAATCTCCCTGATTGCCTGATTGTCCTGTGCCTAGCAGTATTATCCACTTGAATTTAGCATTTACTATTTTGTGCTTCTATGTAATTATCCTGAAAAGCAAGAGGACAGTACCACAGTGAGGCTGGGGGAATAGATTCAAACAGAGTAACCAGAAAGCTTACATTGATGCTCAGATTCCCAGTTCCTTGACAGTTTTTCACTGTATTTTTTTTTATTTCTAGAATGAATAGGAGCAGCTTTGCAAACTGAACTGTAGACTACTTTGTTTTCGTGACCGTTAACATTTGTACTGGCCAAATTCATTGCATACAATAACCCACCACAGGCTGTTTTTTCATTTTCTTTGAGAACAGAAACAGAATAAGCTGGTTTTCAGTAAGTCTATGTAATGTACGTTCGTGATATAAACAAAGATCGACACAATTAGCAAAGAGCAAATATGGGCCATGCTTTAGTTTTAAATGATGTATGTAGTTATTGCAGTTGGAGTTTCTCATTTCTCATGTGATTGTGTTTAGCCCATGAGTCACTTAAGTTTTTTGTCTCACTGATGTTTTTTTAATTTATAATATTTATGTTTTCTACATGACTAAATTTTGGGTCCCAAGCCATGTAACATCAAAGAAATTAAGTAAAAATTTCTTGAAGGTCTATGCTATGTACTGATAACTCTCCTATTTGCTCTGGAAAAAATGTACTATCTACAAAATGTGCTTCAGTATCAAAAGTGCTTTCTTTTGTGATGAGAAAAAGGGAGTAAAAAAACATGTAGATGAATTATTAGGTGGCTTACATTAAAATATACAACACAAACAAAACTGAGTTGGCTGAGTCACTAAGATTTGAAGAGTCCATGTCAGACTTCATAATGACAAAACCTTTATGAGTGAAGAAAAAGAAAGTTCCAATAAATTATTTATCAAATTATCTAACTTGAATTTGATTCATTTGCAAATTATACAGGCAAACGAAAAGTGGAATTTCCATTATTAGATAAATCATAAAATGATCAGTAATCTAATTAGAAAAATTATCTAAAAATTCAAATTTAAAGAAAAAAGAAGATAAATATATTTTTTTCACAATTACCACTAAATCTTTATACTCATTCAGTGTTGATTTTACATTTTTGTAAATTAGTAAGGGATGATTGATTTCAGTAAAAACTAACATTCGGTAACTCAGTAGCCTAAAATACTTTCTCCTCCTCCTTCCCCTTTCTCCTTCTCCTTTCTTCTTTCTTCCTTTTTCCTTCTTCCTTTCTTCCTCTCCTCCTCCTCCTTCTCTTTCTTCTTATCCTTCTCCTCTCCATCCTTTCTCCTCCTCCTCCTTCTTCTTCTTCTTTTTCTTCTTCATCTCTCTCTTTTTCTTATTCCTCCTTCTCCACCACTTCTTCCTCCTCCTCCTCCTCCTCCTTCTTCCTCCTCCTTCTTCCTTCTCCTCCTTCCTCCTCTTCCTCCTCCTTTTGCTTCTGCCTCTGCTACTGCTGCTTCTGCTTCTGCTTCTGCTTCCTTCTTTTTCCTTCACATGCATACTTGAAAAATCAGCAGCATGCTATACAATGCCATGTGAAATAGGGGACAAAACGAGAAATAAGTTTTATTTTTTAATCCATTACTGGATTGATTACAAAATGCAAAATATTCAAAAATTATAATTACCAATTCACTTATATGGAAACCAAAAGGCGTTAACACAAACACATGCAGTAAACAGCATGTGACATATATGATTACAGTTTTTCTCTTAAAACTATTTAATACCAATTTACTGGAACATAATTATAGTTAAAATGTCTAATACATTTTTCTGAATCATTAATTATATATTATTTAGAACAAATATATCTGTTAAACATTTAAGAGGAAAATAAATTGATCTGATTGCCATTTTAAAACATTCCAAGTCAAGGGTAATAAACTGTTCAGGACATACCTTAGCTATTGTAATATGTTGAAGGTTTTGGTTATTTTTTTTATTACTTCTCAACGTAATGTTGTGTCTCAGATAACTTTGATAGATAAAATCTTATAAAGATCAATAGATCAAATTCATTCAACCTTGTTATACAAATATTTGTGCATTAAATTTAAGAAAACTGACATCTTAGTTTAAAAATATGTATTCCATAATTTTAAAAGAGTATAATAGAATTTCTACTCAAGAGCTTTTTATTACAATACTCAGTTATTATTATTATTGTTTTAAAAATTTATGGTAGAAGACTAGTAAATGAATGGTGCATTTTGTATAACAAATGTTTTGTTTAGCAGTGGTTTAGATTGTTATTTCTACACTACTAAGTTTTCAATATCACAAATACTTTTAAAAGAAGGTGGTATGTTGCACTTTCTTTTGCATGAGATATTAGGCTGAGATATTTTAAAATTCCTGTAGGTTACAAAATATTAGATTTTACCTATTAGGCTACTTTTATTTTCTTGTACAACTGTTGTTTATCTTTAGAAAAAATTCTTAAAATATTGTTTACTTTCTGATATTATGCATATGATATCTATTTGTAGTTGCAATATTGCTGTGATTATTTCTATCATCTATATTTTTGTTACACAATACAGTCATGTTGAGAAGCCAAAAAAATTAATCAGCCTCGAGTCTCCAAATCTTACTAATAATTATACTTAACATATTAAGGTGGTTTGCACTATTGGAAATGTTGTTAATTTGATTCCAGATGTGTATTTTTGATCAGTGTACCTGGAGTTATTACTCATAAGATAGAACATGTGAAAGGGAACACTGAATTCATCCAGGTGATAAATAATGAATGAAAGTCATCACTCCTCTAACACCAAATATCCAAAGTTATTCAGTGAGAAGAGAATCAATATTTTCAATGATACTATTATTTCTCTTGAATCTATAAACCTAGATTTCCTAATTCATTTGGTTTTACAAAACCCAAGATAATAGAAAATGTGACCCTCATGCCCCATGGTTTAGTCTTCTCAGAAGTCACTTCTATGACTAAAAGTATAATTTCGGTGCAGAAAAGATCCCCTGTTATTTAGAAAAGACTGCCTTTTTTCTTTTTCTTTCTTTTTTTTTTTTTTTTGAGATGGAGTCTCCCTCTGATGCCCAGGTTGGTACAGTGGCACAATCTTGGCTCACTGCAACCTCTGCCTCCTGGGTTCAAGGGATTCTCCTGCCTCAGCCTCCCGAGTAGCTGGGACTACAGGTATGTGCCACTATACCTGGCTAATTTTTTGTACTTTTAGTAGAGACAGAGTTTCACTGTGTTATCCTGGATGGTCTCCATCTCCTGACCTCGTGATCTGTCAACCTTGGCCTCCCAAAGTGCTGGGATAACAGGCGTGAGCCACCGCATGCGTCTGAAAGACTACATTTTATAAAGCTTGTTGTTCATTGTTTGGGTTTGTGTGTTCCTTTAATTTCGTTGTATGTTCTCAAAATTTTCCTTAATTGATATTAGAACTCTCTGTTAATTTTTTTCAAATAGTGTCTATGTTTTGATTAGAGGAAAAAGCAAGCACACTTCAGAGATTCTGAAGAATCCTAGTTTTTCATTTTTGAAGCATTCATAAACATATGTTCACATGCTGGCATCAACCAAATGAATCAAAAAAAGGTACTGATTTGCAGGAGAAAATTAAAAGTATTATATGAAAAATAATGAATTCAGATAATTGACATATTTTGCCAGTTTATATAGTGAAGTGTTTTGCACTAAGAAGTTGCCAGAGGATATTTTTCCAGTATTTTAATATGTATATTGAAGGCACAGCTAATGTTTCCTGGTATATACAACTTTACAAAAACTTCTTTATGATATTAAAATGTTGGTTTCTTGAAATTATTTCATACTGGTTACTTTTAAAGTAAATAATTAAAATTGAATTCTCACTTGTTTCTTCAATGACTGTTTAATAATCCACCAAATACTTTGTCATTTTATCTGGTCTACCACACTCCTATACCCTTTATTTTCCACTCCACTGTCTTCAGGCAGACTTTCCTGTTCCACTGTGATGAACATGTCTCATAGACACTTTCTCTCACAATGCATATTCTGAATTGTGTCATGTCAGGGATGGAGAAATGCTTTAGCCACATTTAACATTGGATTCCATTAATGAAATAAGTTTTATTAAATATTATTTTACTCAAATGGATCTTTTCTTTTTATATTAAGCTCTCACTTTGATAGATGTATTAATATCTTTTATAATTTAATAGGATAAAGGATTTAGATATAAAAAGATGATAAATGATTTATAAATTATATATTAGGAGCATCATAGATAAAATGTACATATTCCAAATTATTTACTTCACTTAAAATATTGCTGTCTATAGTGAATATTATAATAAATGAAGTTAGATTTTAGGCACACTGTAAATACACAATTTATGAAATGTAGGTTTGACAAATCTTTTAACATTAGTAAAGCCAATATGTTCACTTTACAGAGGGAAAACAAAGTTTCAGATATACCAAAAGCCATAAATCACATCAAATAATATAGCCAGGACTAGAATGAGGCCTTTATTCTAGCTTTTGTTATGACCCATCTCCGACAAACTTACTATCTCCAGCAAACTTACCATGTGAAGTAATACACAATGTAAATTTTGAAGATGGTTGGTTTCAGTATAAAAGACAGTCTCTCATTGGCCTGTGCATTTATTTAATTATTTTGAATAACTTTCTCAATAAAAGCCAATACATTATTAAATAATTACAAAAATATGCAGCATGTCTATAGGACGCTATTGTTAATTTGCTTCTTTATATATCTTCAAAATGTTTTCCAAAATCTCACTTCAGTAAGATATCACACAGTAACTATTAAAATTGTGTTTAATGTTGGAAAGGTTTTATATGACATGACATGAAGAACTACTTGAATTACAATAAATCACATTATCTCTCTCTCTGTCTCGGTCTCTCTCTCTCTTTCTCTCTCCCCACCCCATACATACACACACACACACACACACACACACACACACACAAATATGTTTTCAAAATGGGAGAGGGAGATTGAAGGAGGGAGAAGAGAGAAATTGGACTTAGTGCTGGTATCAATGTTTTGATATATCAAAATAGTTTCTTTTATCTTTTGTTTTAATATTTCTATTGTCCCAATAAAAGTGCCACATACTAATTACAGAGGTTTCTGTGTACAACAAAGTTTGGGGCTCACCCCAAACATTTATATAACATCAAAGTTACTTTCATTCTGGATTCAGCTTTCTGGCTACTTGGCAGTGTGACCACGAGCATGCAATACTGCTCTGTAGATCCTTTACTTAAATATAAAAACAAGGAATAAATAATACTAGGTTTCATTTTCTTTCTTATTCATTCAACTTGTGGCCATTTTAAAAAAGTATTGAGTGGGAATGAATTCTAAGGCTGCAGTCAACCTCAAAGCATCATGATCAATAAGTGATATCTGCCTTGCTATTGAAAGAAAGAAAGATGATATACATATAACATTTTGTTCCAAATAAATAGGCACTTTAATTCTCATTTGTTTCTAAATATAAAATGCTAAGTTAAAGGCAAAAATACAACTAGATCTAAATTTCTGTTTTAGAGTCTGTAACCACTATTGGATTTATTTTGGGTGCACTCATTCAATAAACATTAGATTATATTACATTTCAAACTCTAGTGTTTGCTATTTCCATTTCTATGCTTGTAACTTGTGTAGATCTGTCATGGTCTTCCCAATTTAAAGTTTCTCATACCTGACGCAGAAGTTGTTTCTGCCAGCTTAATTGCCCTAGATAGCAAGCGATGAGGGTTAAAAAGACTCAAGAGTAAGTAACAGGAAAGCCTTATCTAATTTTGTGCCCAGATATTTTAAGTGTAATTTAAAAGAAACTGTGCCTCTAACAGATTGTTTCCTATTGACTTAGATAATATTCCCTTCATCTTTTTGTCTTCTTACAAGTTTTTTGCTACAATTTAAAATATTTAAAAATTGCCTTGTTTTGAAAATTACTTTGTGTTCTTGAAAGGTTTTGAAAACCTTAGTAGTTTTCCATTGTTCTTAATTGCTTGAAATGCAAGGAAATTAGTAAAAGAAATCCCTTTGCTTTTTGAGATGATCCTTTTCCATTTAGAGATCGTGCCAGAATTTAAGGCATTTTTTACCTATTAATATAATTATATTATCATCTAACACTCAAGTGATGTGATCACTTAGATAATGCTAAACTAATAGACTACAATCCAGGAAAAATACTCCAGTTGTTTCAGAACAAAATGTAAATGCACATGATTATATGTATATGTATATGCACCTATACATGCATAGACATGTACATACATATGTGTATCATATAAAACAATACATATACACACATACATTTGGTATATAAAATCAGACAGTGTATTTTCAAAAGATTATTTTCACAATGCAATAGACTTTGCATTACTCTTTTATATAGACAATACAATCAGGACTCCTGACATAGAATCTTGACCCTGGAGACCTTTGCAAAAATTTCTCTATTACTTTGAAAGAATGGACAGCTATTGGATTACAATTAAATTTAGGTAGAGACTGAAAGATGATATTTCAAGTTTTCAATATCAGTGTAGAGTATAAATATGATAATCAAATCCTGAATTAGATTTTGTGCTAGATTGGTAGATATATTAAAGAGTAGAAAATCAGGTTGACATTTTATCAGTAGCTGCTCTGCTCATCAGAACTATTTGACTCTACATTGCTCGCATTCGTCTTGTTCTCCTACCAAGGGAGTTACACTGTAGAAAATATTTATGTTACAATAGACACCATGCTTATGGTAAAGAAAACTTCATCCTGAAGATAATTAGACGTTTCCTGGTCAATGAATATTATGATTAGTAGCTTCATTTATCTGAGTGATGTTAAGTGATTGTACATTAAATTGTTTGGAATACATTAAAATTCTTTAAGAATATTTCTTATTTAAATTTCTGCACTTGAATATTCTTTGCATTTCTATATGAATCTCATTGATCTTTATCTGATCTGAAAATATCTGTGATAATGTGTAGAACTATCTGTGTTTCTCCTAATCACCCAAATATCTGTGATAATGTGTCAGTAATGAATTCATTTGTTAGCAAGACAAAGGAAGTTCATAAAATCAGCAATCTGTAAGCAAATAATCTTATCAATTTGAATTCAGTCCATACCATGTATAAATAGATAAATGAAGGTTTTTTTGGATATTTATACTAGATTTACACAAATATTCCTTTGTTTCTCTGACCCTCTATCTCATCATACATTTTTGTCTCAACATAATTGTATTTTCTCTCACAGATCTTAGTAGAGTAGACACATATTCAATCTTTTCCATGGAATGTTTTTGTTATACTTAAAGAACTCAGTGGATGCTACACTCTTAGATGAACCCTACCACTTAATCCATTCGGGTATTTTTTAAAATAGGCATAAACATCATACCCTTGGATTTAACATTTTATCAGGTGCTTGTCTACTAAAGGCTTCTTATTTTATTTTTTATACGTTGATAGTGACAAACAGCTGCTTCGTCCTATACTGCATGTTCTTGAATTTGTGGACCCGATTTATTCTTCAGTTTTTGCTGAGACCTTCATTTTTCTTTTGTTTTTCTTTTTTATAATTTTTTATCAAACACCGAAGTCTTTCAACCTGTGGATCTATGGCTACATGCTCTTTAGTTGTGTGACCTGTCTTCAAAATTATCACTGATAATATTTCACCAAAAGCTGTCATTCTATAATGCAGATAACCCTCTTTCAAAGCTCCAATATCTGTTTCTCTATAGTTTGTACCCATTCCTAAGCCAATGCTACATAGTTTAAGTTTAGGTTATGGGAGTGCACCTTCTGAAGCAATATTAATTAGGAAAAACTAGACAACAATGAAGCAACAAACAACCCCAATGTCTCAGTAGCATAAGACAACATCAATTTATTTCTCACTTGTGCTGCTTAACTACTGTGACAAAGCAAGGTGCTATGCTCATCATAGTCAATAAAGATCCAGACGGAAGAAAATTCTTTCTTGACACCATTGCTTTCACAACTGTCAAAGCCAGGGAAAGATAGAATGGGAGATTTTCACTCTGGCTCTAGACATTATGCTTGAAAAGGACAGTCTCCACTTCTGCTAATATGTTGTAGGCCAACCTAAGTTATAACAGCTTTAAAAAGTACAGGAAATCACAATTCATCTTGAATGATTCTAATTATCTTGTTCCTTTTTATGATATTAAAACTTCTCATTTACTGTCTTTTACTAAAATATTATTGTTTATAAAACCTAACATTTCATTCTTGCTCCCACAACTTCTGAAAACCTGTATATATTTGGTAAATAACCATAAATAAATCTTGGTCAAATGTGTAAAGTTTAGCAATATTTATTGATCACATAAAGTAACAGACTGGTGTAAGGACTTAGAACAATTATGTAATAAAGATATGTCACAATTTACAAGGAAGAAATATGTTTAGTCATTTATGTTTATTCCATCAGTTAATAGCCACCTTCTTGATGACTTTATTTTTACAACAGTTTAAAAGTGTTACCTGCTTATTAAATATTTAACTAAAGTTCATTCAGAAAGATTGATTCAATGAGTGAAAACCTAAAAGATAATAAATTGTTTATATTCTAAATTTAGAGTCAGCTATTAATCTATTTCTCCTAATCTTTAAAATTCATAATTAGTAATTGTAAATTTAAAACATCAAGGCTCTCTCTATTTATAGTACACTTGTCTTATTATGGGACATTAAACTAAAAGCAGATTGTATTATCTTTGAGCAAACTCAGTGTAGGGCAAATAACAGATACTGAAAATACTCAAAATATTGTTTTATAATTTGTCAACTAATGAGTAATATTTTAAATCTTGCCTATACTTTACAAAACACCAGTTAACTGCAATTCTGTGGTTCAGATAACTGAAAATCACACCTTCTGAATATGTGAAGGTTTATAAATATGTTTACGAATAATTTATATATACATTAGTGTGTGTGTGTGTCTATGAGAGAGACAAGAAAGGGAAAATGAGAATTTATTAACTTTCAAATTCACTATTATTTAATTATATTTGGAATCTTAAAATTGAAATTTAAGTTTCAATTCAACATAAATACTGGGCTTTTATAGTTATGTTCATAATAATGGAAGAATTTTTAGAGAACTTAATTTTCTGAATTCTATTCTTTCCCCATTATATTCTTGCCTTTCTATGGTGGAGAAGAAATATTTATAAATATCTGTAAAATAAATTTGTGACTTTTCTTCATATGGTCAGGTTCTAAGTATACAAATACCCACACAGAAACACTAGCGTGGGTTCCAAAGTGACTAACAAATATATGTTAAGAGTATTAATGATCTTAGAATAATCCCCACTAACATTACCAGACTGTGATTATATAATTAAACCAAGAAATATTAATTTATTTACCCTTGTTTCCATCCCCACAACTCTGTGATGCTTAATTTGCCTTGCCATAGTTTGGCAGTTTTAAGAAAGAAACTTCTCAAGAGTAGTTGGTATAATTACACCATAATTGGCTCATGCTTTGAAATCAGTCCAATTCCATAAATATATACTGACCATTAAATATATATACAGCATACTACTAATGTTCTCACTTCTGTTTTCTAAAATTCAGTATTGTCCTGAGACTTTTGGTTATGGTGCAAAGACTTTCATGATTATGTGAGTTGAATTTCTATGATAGAAATTCATTCAGTGGGAATGGTATTACCTTTTACTATTTACCTGAGTTTCATCTATCATACAGATAACTCCCCAAATTGTCAAAATACAACAAAATAACTACCAAACTACTTTCTAGTCTTCACATTAGTGAGTGCATAAGAAACTGCTGGCTAAGAAGTTTTCTTGAATGCTTCTTTATAATAATAATCATAATGTATAATGAAAAATGAACAAAATGAAGAGCAGTGATTTAAGTTTTATATGTTGATAACCATAAAGTTTATAAATTTTCCTATCTTTTAAGGTACAGTTGTATTTTTTAAAACTTTTCATGAAAAGTAGTTTTTTGATACCCAAACTAGCAAAATGTATATTACTTATAGATATTTTATTAGCTTATATGCATAAAAGTATGTTTTTACTTCATTTCAAGATAATAATCAGCATTGACTGCAGCCTTCAAAGAGGTAATTTTCAAGAACAAAGCATTTGATTTATATATATACTTTTTTGATAGTGAATGTCAAGAGGTTAACAAAAATAAAAACTTTATACATTGATTTCACCTGTTTTTCTAGTATGACAAATAATTAAAGTACCCTAAGTGATAGATAATTTTTTTAAAGCACAATAAAATATTTCATGTTTTTTTCAAGTTTAGGAAATTGCAGATCAGGGTTTTTTGACTGATAATATTTGTTCTTTAGTTCTTGTACTTTATACGGAAAGTAGATCCACTTTCTATTACTTAATGTCATAGAATTTACATAAAAGAGATGAAGAAATACTTATATTTCAGATAGTTGACAGTGACGTTGGCTATGGGGATTTTACAAGCATTCTCTAATATTAAGCTGCCATCAATACTTCAGATAATATGGAGTAGCATTATCAGAACTGGCTTGATGAAGATTACTTGAAATAAAGAAATACAGTAAAACACAACTAAAAAGCAGAAGTGTCAATAGCTAAAAGTACATGCGGTAGGAGCAATGAAAATAACCATGACTGTGTCATAAAATTAGAATATAAGAATTCCAAGTATGAGGAAGAATTATTTTGAAATCCTATTGGGAAACTTTCATGGTATTTATAGGGAAGTTTGGTAAGCAAGATTTTTTAATGTATGTTAATTTAACAAATAAAGACAAAATTTTATTATTAAAGCTATCCTAGATTTCATATTTGGAAATTGAACATGTCATTATTAGAATATCAAGTTCCACACCATCTTGACTGTCACTTACTCTAGTTTAAATTTTCAAGTTAAAACCTGTCGTGGTTGAAAGGAACTAGTTCATCAGGATGCCCTTATTTAACATCAAGTCAAAATATATGATTATTAGGTTTGAGTTAAAGAACAGTCAATTTGTATAATGATCAAAAGTCTACATTTAGCTTATCTTGTGATAAACATCTGTAATAACAAGTTGCCCAGTTGCTATGAGATCAACGAAATTGAGAAAATCCTCTGGGTAACATAACACTACAACCATATGCTGAAGTTCCACCAGAGTCAGCAAGCCCGATTTCAAATCCTAGCTCTATCACTTAGTAATTGTGTGACCTTGGGCTACCTAGCTAATCTCTTTATTCCAGTTTCCTGATCTGTAAAATGGAAATAGTAGCCGTGAGGTTTTTAGGTAGATTAAGTGAGTTAATACTTGTGAAGCCCCTAGAACAGTTATTGACACATTGCAAAGTCTAAATAACTATTAAATAAAAATAAAATAAGTCTGTCTCAGATATAAACAAATGGACAACATACTATGTAATAAAAGTTTAATCAGGTTTTGAATAGAAGAAAATCCAAAGCCCAGTGTGTTCTAACAGAGAATAAAAGTTTTAGAGTTCTCAGATATTGTGCTTTTACCTACCAGTGAGGAGCTGAAGCAGATTTTAATGGGTTGATAGGTCTTTCTATGATAAGTGAAAATGCTCTCTTGTCTTTCTTTTGCATAAATGTGGTCAAAACAGGTTTGTGAGTTTTGCTTGCTAATTTGCTTAGGGCACCTTCTTTGGAGAAATTAGGAAACAACTGACATCCATCACCAGAGGGAACTGAGACTTTGAGACCACCTGCTACTTACTTTGACACATCAATGCCAACCTTTTGGAAAGTGTCTAAGCCACGGGGGGTAATGACCAGGTGTGCTGGCATATTTTGCCACTTCATTTCTGTGTTTGATCTGATTAAAGTGCAAGCAGGTTATTTTAGGAATTTTTAATTTTTGCTGAATGCATTTCTAATATTATGTTTCCCTGGTTATTCTTGCAGAAAAGTTTTTGAAAATGCCTTTACTGAAGAACAGTTTTCATAAATTCCTGATTTTGTTTTAACTTTTAGATCTTTGCTTTTATCTAGTAACTCTCATTATCTCCTCCAAACTCCTTTTACACTTAGCTCTGTTATCATCTTTAACACATTATATTTTAATTGTTTGTCTCTTTCATTTAAACTCAACTTCCTAATAATAAGCGTCCTGTTATTCTTCATATCTGCTCTAGAATTGCACATACAAATGGCAGGTAGGAAAGGAAAAGCAATTGTTACCCCACCAGAGAAAACTATGTCTGTTAAGAACTGTTACCTTGTTATAACCTAATAATAACAATAAGGAGGCTAATATTCAAATAAAATGCCTTTAGATTGACAAGCAAAAGCATTTTATGTTTTCTTGTTTTTTTTTTTAATCCAGATTAAGAATCAAATATATTTTTAAAGAGAGGACTGAAAAAGACATTTGTGGTTTTGGGATATAAATCTTTTGAGTAGTTTCTCTGTGAATGAGGCTTTGAAGGAGATTTTTCTTATTTTTCATGAGTAGTTGAGATCATGTGCAAACAGAATCAAGCAGACCTGTATCTTCCAAGTGGAGCAAAGCTACTCACATGAATACTGGCCCAAATAACAAGGCTCAATAAGATTCTTGATTGTCCACATTTCCTGCCTTCATTTTGAACTCATTTTTTGAAAAAAGATATCATATAATAACTTTTTCTTTTCCAAGTCCCACTGTAATTAATATTGACAATTTCTATAGAATATGATAAATTGATAAATTCTAATACCATGAAACTACCCTTTTCAAATCAAGCCTGATGCAAGTATGAGAACCTCAGTGGAAAGAAGTGCCCATAGCTATCATCCTTCTTTTTGTTCTAAATCAATTGCTCTGACATCTTTTGGAAAGATGGCTTAGAGAAATTGAGGAAGGAGAGAGGAAGGTGAGGAACAGAAAAGGTCTATTTGATTCTTGTCTTTTGGTGGCAGTGGATATTTAAAGCTTATTGCTGTTTTATTTTCAAGGGGCACATTATTCCTGGTGAGTCAGAAATAAAACAGCCCTGATATCTGGGGACTAACATAACACTGGTAGATAAGCCTCAGTCGTATTATAATATTGTCTGACACTCTGACCTAAGGCCTCAGTATTATCACAAGTTAAACTGACACTGATAGATAGGTCTTGTTATATTCCTAATGGACATACATTATCTCCCAGAAAACCACAACATCAAACAAGGTCATTCTAAGAACATGATGAAGTGAGACAAAAGCAAGATCCTGGTGTTCTGCTAAAATCAGTAACATCTAATCTTTTATCAGTTACAGATTTGTCCTCAGTCTAGTCTGCCCTTTCCACAGATAAAATGTATTGAGATACCTACTCGTGGAATTGCTCCATTTTCTGACAACAGCCAAAGGAGAATGAATCCATGTTTCCTTAAGAAAGGAAACCAGAACCCAAGTTCGGTCCTAAGTTCTTTCTAAAATGGTCTTACTGAGATACTTCATAGTTCTCTACAGTAAGCAACCTCTCTATGTGCAAAGAGTAATACACACAACTTTGTAGACTACAGTATGCTTTTGGTAGTACTTTGCTGAAAAGCATTGGCATGAGGTTTTCCAGAAATCCCTTAAAAATGGGAATCTCCCATGTGCACTTCCCTAACATGAATAGAAGTTTCTTTCTGTTGGCATTTTATTGCAGTTATCTCCACATTTACATGTTTGTCTTCTTGATCTGTTGGTATCTTTACTGCATTCTCTATTAAGCATTAAGTATTTATTATGTGTTTTAAACTTCACACATGAAGAAAACATAATGTCTCCTTTGTAAAATATGTTTCTTCCACTATTTTCCCTATTTCAATAAATAATACCTTCACTCTCCCATTAGTGCAGGCCAAATATCTAAAGGTCATCCTAGAATCCTCTTTTCCCTCAAAGACCACAGTCAAGTATGACAGGACATTCACTGACTTGAGAATGACTCTTCTTTAAAGTAAGTCTTCCATTTTACAATGTGTACATTGAACACTGCCTCTATCAAAGATCACCTTAAATACTTTAATACATTTCTAATTTCTCTCATTACATTGTCCCCTTTCTTCCTATGATATACCTCCTACATAGCAATCCGAATGACCTCTTTAAAATGTGAGATTCCATATGTTAGCTCATGAAAATCCTCTGAAATAATATCATCTCTCTCTAGTGAAATCCAAAGCCCTTATTATTATCAGCCACTTCTTATAAATTCAGTCCTTTTACCATCATTCTAATTTCATCTCCTACCAGTCTCTTATTTCTCCTATTTATCTTTTTAATCAAAGGAATAATTTATGCCTTTTTAAAAAATATTTATATAGCAAGCCAAGAATGCTGCCTATAGGGTCTTTATTTACTGCTTAAAATTATACTTAGCATTATTTCCCCCACTTATCTACTTCGTTTCTTTGATTATTTTCTCAGCTCAAGCACCACAACATCAAAAATGGTATTCATAAAGACATTTGTAAAATAGCAACACTACTCATTAATCTTTATTCTTTTTATTTTGCTACAGTTTTATTTATAGCACTTATACTAACAACAAAAAAATTACTAATGGACAAGGAGAAAAACAGATATAAAGCATATAGAAAACAAAGGAAAACGTCAATGCTAGTGCTACTTTTTCAGTAAATGGATTAAACACTTCAATAAGTGAGTTGGAGATTAGCAAAAGAGAAAAAAAGAAGCACAGTCCAACTATAAGCTATTTTTAAGAGACACATTTTGTATTCAAGTACAACCTATGTTGCTTACAAGAAAGTTAAAATGCATCATACAAATTGTAACTAAGTAAAACCTTGAGTAGCTATACTAATATTAGAAAAACAGACTTTAAGGAAAAAATGTTACTGGAATAAAAAGGCTATTTTATAATAATACAAGCATAAATGCATCAGTTAAAAACGTATATTTGCCTAACACTGAGCCTCAAAATAAGAAGCAAAAATTGCGGAATTGAAGAGAGTAACACACAATTTAAAAATAATACATGTTTTCTGTTCTTGTGTCAGTTTGCTAAGAATGATAGTTTCCAGATTCATCCATATCCCTCAAAGGACACGAATTCATTTTTTATGGCTGCATAGTATTCCATGTTGTATATGTGTCACATTTTCTTTGTCCAGTTTATCACTGATGGGCATTTGGGATGGTTCCAGGTCTTTGCTATTGTAAACAGTGCTGCAATGAACATCCATATGCATGTGTCTTTACAATAGAATAATTTATAATCTTTTGGGTATATACCCAGTAATGGGATTGCTGGGTCAAATGGAATTTCTATTTCTAGATCCTTGAGTAATTGCCACACTGTCTTCCACAGTGGTTGAACTAATTTACACTCCCACCAACAGTGTAAAAGCGTCCCTATTTCTCCACATCCTCTCCACACCTGTTGTCTCCAGATTTTTAAATGATCGCCATTCTAACTGGAGTGAGATGGTATCTCAATGTGGTTTTGATTTGCATTTCTCTAATGACCAGTGATGATAAGATTTTTTTCATGTTTGTTGGTTGCATAAATGTCTTATTTTGAAAAGTGTCTGTTAATAGTTTTTGCTCACTTTTTGATGAGGGATTTTTTTTCTTATAAATTTCTTTAAGTTCTCCATAGATTCTGGATATTAGCCCTTTGTCAGATGGGTATATTGCAAAAATTTTTT